>JBBPBX010051104.1:0-24707 GCA_038048925.1 Garcialebias charrua | reverse complement strand
AACTTCAGTTATCTTCTGCTCATGTTCTTCATACTTTCTGCATCAGCTTCAGTTATCTTCTGCTCATGTTCTTCATACTTTCTGCAGCAGCTTCATCTATCTTCTGCTCATGTTCTTCATACTTTCTGCAGCAGCTTCAGTTATCTTCTGCTCATGTTCTTCATACTTTCTGCAGCAGCTTCAGTTATCTTCTGCTCATGTTCTTCATACTTTCTGCAGCAGCTTCATCTATCTTCTGCTCATGTTCTTCATACTTTCTGCAGCAGCTTCAGTTATCTTCTGCTCATGTTCTTCATACTTTCTGCAGCAGCTTCAGCTATCTTCGGCTCATGTTCTTCATACTTTCTGCAGCAGCTTCAGTTATCTTCTGCTCATGTTCTTCATACTTTCTGCAGCAGCTTCATCTATCTTCTGCTCATGTTCTTCATACTTTCTGCAGCAGCTTCATATATCTTCTGCTCATGTTCTTCATACTTTCTGCAGCAGCTTCATCTATCTTCGGCTCATGTTCTTCATACTTTCTGCAGCAGCTTCATCTATCTTCTGCTCATGTTCTTCATACTTTCTGCAGCAGCTTCATCTATCTTCGGCTCATGTTCTTCATACTTGCTGCAGCAGCTTCAGTTATCTTCTGCTCATGTTCTTCATACTTTCTGCAGCAGCTTCATCTATCTTCAGCTCATGTTCTTCATACTTTCTGCAGTAGCTTCATCTATCTTCGGCTCATGTTCTTCATACTTGCTGCTGCAACTTCAGTTATCTTCTGCTCATGTTCTTCATACTTTCTACAGCAGCTTCAAATATCTTCTGCTCATGTTCTTCATACTTTCTGCAGCAGCTTCAGTTATCTTCTGCTCATGTTCTTCATACTTTCTGCAGCAGCTTCATCTATCTTCGGCTCATGTTCTTCATACTTTCTGCAGCAGCTTCATCTATCTTCTGCTCATGTTCTTCATACTTTCTGCAGCAGCTTCATCTATCTTCTGCTCATGTTCTTCATACTTTCTGCAGCAGCTTCAGCTATCTTCTGCTCATGTTCTTCATACTTTCTGCAGCAGCTTCAGCTATCTTCTGCTCATGTTCTTCATACTTTCTGCAGCAGCTTCAGCTATCTTTGGCTCATGTTCTTCATACTTTCTGCAGCAGCTTCATCTATCTTCTGCTCATGTTCTTCATACTTTCTGCAGCAGCTTCAGTTATCTTCTGCTCATGTTCTTCATACTTTCTGCAGCAGCTTCATCTATCTTCGGCTCATGTTCTTCATACTTTCTGCAGCAGCTTCATCTATCTTCTGCTCATGTTCTTCATACTTTCTGCAGCAGCTTCATCTATCTTCTGCTCATGTTCTTCATACTTTCTGCAGCAGCTTCAGTTATCTTCTGCTCATGTTCTTCATACTTTCTGCAGCAGCTTCAGCTATCTTCTGCTCATGTTCTTCATACTTTCTGCAGCAGCTTCAGTTATCTTCTGCTCATGTTCTTCATACTTTCTGCAGCAGCTTCAGCTATCTTCTGCTCATGTTCTTCATACTTTCTGCAGCAGCTTCAGTTATCTTCTGCTCATGTTCTTCATACTTTCTGCAGCAGCTTCATCTATCTTCGGCTCATGTTCTTCATACTTTCTGCAGCAGCTTCAGTTATCTTCTGCTCATGTTCTTCATACTTTCTGCAGCAGCTTCATCTATCTTCTGCTCATGTTCTTCATACTTTCTGCAGCAGCTTCATCTATCTTCTGCTCATGTTCTTCATACTTTCTGCAGCAGCTTCAATATCTTCTGCTCATGTTCTTCATACTTTCTGCAGCAGCTTCAGTTATCTTCTGCTCATGTTCTTCATACTTTCTGCAGCAGCTTCAGTTATCTTCTGCTCATGTTCTTCATACTTTCTGCAGCAGCTTCAGTTATCTTCTGCTCATGTTCTTCATACTTTCTGCAGCAGCTTCATCTATCTTCGGCTCATGTTCTTCATACTTTCTGCAGCAGCTTCAGTTATCTTCTGCTCATGTTCTTCATACTTTCTGCAGCAGCTTCATCTATCTTCTGCTCATGTTCTTCATACTTTCTGCAGCAGCTTCATATCTTCTGCTCATGTTCTTCATACTTTCTGCAGCAGCTTCAGTTATCTTCTGCTCATGTTCTTCATACTTTCTGCAGCAGCTTCAGTTATCTTCTGCTCATGTTCTTCATACTTTCTGCAGCAGCTTCATCTATCTTCTGCTCATGTTCTTCATACTTTCTGCAGCAGCTTCATCTATCTTCTGCTCATGTTCTTCATACTTTCTGCAGCAGCTTCAGTTATCTTCGGCTCATGTTCTTCATACTTTCTACAGCAGCTTCAGCTATCTTCTGCTCATGTTCTTCATACTTTCTGCAGCAGCTTCAGCTATCTTCTGCTCATGTTCTTCATACTTTCTGCAGCAGCTTCAGTTATATTCGGCTCATGTTCTTCATACTTTCTACAGCAGCTTCAGCTATCTTCTGCTCATGTTCTTCATACTTTCTGCAACAGCTTCATCTATCTTCGGCTCATGTTCTTCATACTTTCTGCAGCAGCTTCAGCTATCTTCTGCTCATGTTCTTCATACTTTCTGCAGCAGCTTCAGTTATCTTCTGCTCATGTTCTTCATACTTTCTGCAGCAGCTTCAGCTATCTTCTGCTCATGTTCTTCATACTTTCTGCAGCAGCTTCAGCTATCTTCTGCTCATGTTCTTCATACTTTCTGCAGCAGCTTCAGTTATCTTCTGCTCATGTTCTTCATACTTTCTGCAGCAGCTTCAGTTATCTTCTGCTCATGTTCTTCATACTTTCTGCAGCAGCTTCATCTATCTTCTGCTCATGTTCTTCATACTTTCTGCAGCAGCTTCAGTTATCTTCTGCTCATGTTCTTCATACTTTCTACAGCAGCTTCAGCTATCTTCTGCTCATGTTCTTCATACTTTCTGCAGCAGCTTCAGCTATCTTCTGCTCATGTTCTTCATACTTTCTGCAGCAGCTTCAGTTATATTCGGCTCATGTTCTTCATACTTTCTACAGCAGCTTCAGCTATCTTCTGCTCATGTTCTTCATACTTTCTGCAACAGCTTCATCTATCTTCGGCTCATGTTCTTCATACTTTCTGCAGCAGCTTCAGCTATCTTCTGCTCATGTTCTTCATACTTTCTGCAGCAGCTTCAGTTATCTTCGGCTCATGTTCTTCATACTTTCTGCAGCAGCTTCAGTTATCTTCTGCTCATGTTCTTCATACTTTCTGCAGCAGCTTCAGCTATCTTCTGCTCATGTTCTTCATACTTTCTGCAGCAGCTTCAGTTATCTTCGGCTCATGTTCTTCATACTTTCTGCAACAGCTTCATCTATCTTCGGCTCATGTTCTTCATACTTGCTGCTGCAACTTCAGTTATCTTCTGCTCATGTTCTTCATACTTTCTACAGCAGCTTCAAATATCTTCTGCTCATGTTCTTCATACTTTCTGCAGCAGCTTCAGTTATCTTCTGCTCATGTTCTTCATACTTTCTGCAGCAGCTTCATCTATCTTCGGCTCATGTTCTTCATACTTTCTGCAGCAGCTTCATCTATCTTCTGCTCATGTTCTTCATACTTTCTGCAGCAGCTTCAGTTATCTTCTGCTCATGTTCTTCATACTTTCTGCAGCAACTTCAGTTATCTTCTGCTCATGTTCTTCATACTTTCTGCATCAGCTTCAGTTATCTTCGGCTCATGTTCTTCATACTCTCTGCAGCAGCTTCATCTATCTTCTGCTCATGTTCTTCATACTTTCTGCAGCAGCTTCAGTTATCTTCTGCTCATGTTCTTCATACTTTCTGCATCAGCTTCAGTTATCTTCTGCTCATGTTCTTCATACTTTCTGCAGCAGCTTCATCTATCTTCTGCTCATGTTCTTCATACTTTCTGCAGCAGCTTCATCTATCTTCTGCTCATGTTCTTCATACTTTCTGCAGCAGCTTCATCTATCTTCGGCTCATGTTCTTCATACTTTCTGCAGCAGCTTCAGTTATCTTCTGCTCATGTTCTTCATACTTTCTGCAGCAGCTTCATCTATCTTCTGCTCATGTTCTTCATACTTTCTGCAGCAGCTTCATCTATCTTCTGCTCATGTTCTTCATACTTTCTGCAGCAGCTTCATCTATCTTCGGCTCATGTTCTTCATACTTGCTGCAGCAGCTTCATCTATCTTCTGCTCATGTTCTTCATACTTTCTGCAGCAGCTTCATCTATCTTCGGCTCATGTTCTTCATACTTGCTGCAGCAGCTTCAGTTATCTTCTGCTCATGTTCTTCATACTTTCTGCAGCAGCTTCATCTATCTTCAGCTCATGTTCTTCATACTTTCTGCAGTAGCTTCATCTATCTTCGGCTCATGTTCTTCATACTTGCTGCTGCAACTTCAGTTATCTTCTGCTCATGTTCTTCATACTTTCTACAGCAGCTTCAAATATCTTCTGCTCATGTTCTTCATACTTTCTGCAGCAGCTTCAGTTATCTTCTGCTCATGTTCTTCATACTTTCTGCAGCAGCTTCATCTATCTTCGGCTCATGTTCTTCATACTTTCTGCAGCAGCTTCATCTATCTTCTGCTCATGTTCTTCATACTTTCTGCAGCAGCTTCATCTATCTTCTGCTCATGTTCTTCATACTTTCTGCAGCAGCTTCAGCTATCTTCTGCTCATGTTCTTCATACTTTCTGCAGCATCTTCAGCTATCTTTGGCTCATGTTCTTCATACTTTCTGCAGCTGCTTCAGCTATCTTTGGCTCATGTTCTTCATACTTTCTGCAGCAGCTTCATCTATCTTCTGCTCATTTTCTTCATACTTTCTGCAGCAGCTTCAGTTATCTTCTGCTCATGTTCTTCATACTTTCTGCAGCAGCTTCATCTATCTTCGGCTCATGTTCTTCATACTTTCTGCAGCAGCTTCATCTATCTTCTGCTCATGTTCTTCATACTTTCTGCAGCAGCTTCATCTATCTTCTGCTCATGTTCTTCATACTTTCTGCAGCAGCTTCAGTTATCTTCTGCTCATGTTCTTCATACTTTCTGCAGCAGCTTCAGTTATCTTCTGCTCATGTTCTTCATACTTTCTGCAGCAGCTTCATCTATCTTCTGCTCATGTTCTTCATACTTTCTGCAGCAGCTTCATCTATCTTCGGCTCATGTTCTTCATACTTTCTGCAGCAGCTTCATCTATCTTCTGCTCATGTTCTTCATACTTTCTGCAGCAGCTTCAGTTATCTTCTGCTCATGTTCTTCATACTTTCTGCAGCAGCTTCAGCTATCTTCTGCTCATGTTCTTCATACTTTCTGCAGCAGCTTCAGTTATCTTCTGCTCATGTTCTTCATACTTTCTGCAGCAGCTTCAGCTATCTTTGGCTCATGTTCTTCATACTTTCTGCAGCAGCTTCAGCTATCTTCTGCTCATGTTCTTCATACTTTCTGCAGCAGCTTCAGCTATCTTCTGCTCATGTTCTTCATACTTTCTGCAGCAGCTTCAGCTATCTTTGGCTCATGTTCTTCATACTTTCTGCAGCAGCTTCATCTATCTTCTGCTCATGTTCTTCATACTTGCTACAGCAGCTTCATCTATCTTTGGCTCATGTTCTTCATACTTTCTGCAGCAGCTTCATCTATCTTTGGCTCATGTTCTTCATACTTTCTGCAGCAGCTTCATCTATCTTCTGCTCATGTTCTTCATACTTTCTGCAGCAGCTTCATCTATCTTCTGCTCATGTTCTTCATACTTTCTGCAGCAGCTTCAGTTATCTTCTGCTCATGTTCTTCATACTTTCTGCAGCAGCTTCATCTATCTTTGGCTCATGTTCTTCATACTTGCTGCAGCAGCTTCATCTATCTTTGGCTCATGTTCTTCATACTTGCTGCAGCAGCTTCATCTATCTTTGGCTCATGTTCTTCATACTTTCTGCAGCAGCTTCATCTATCTTCTGCTCATGTTCTTCATACTTTCTGCAGCAGCTTCATCTATCTTCTGCTCATGTTCTTCATACTTTCTGCAGCAGCTTCAAATATCTTCTGCTCATGTTCTTCATACTTTCTGCAGCAGCTTCATCTATCTTCTGCTCATGTTCTTCATACTTTCTGCAGCAGCTTCATCTATCTTCTGCTCATGTTCTTCATACTTTCTGCAGCAGCTTCAGCTATCTTCTGCTCATGTTCTTCATACTTTCTGCAGCAGCTTCAGCTATCTTCTGCTCATGTTCTTCATACTTTCTGCAGCAGCTTCAGCTATCTTCTGCTCATGTTCTTCATACTTTCTGCAGCAGCTTCAGTTATATTCGGCTCATGTTCTTCATACTTTCTACAGCAGCTTCAGCTATCTTCTGCTCATGTTCTTCATACTTTCTGCAACAGCTTCATCTATCTTCGGCTCATGTTCTTCATACTTTCTGCAGCAGCTTCAGCTATCTTCTGCTCATGTTCTTCATACTTTCTGCAGCAGCTTCAGTTATCTTCTGCTCATGTTCTTCATACTTTCTGCAGCAGCTTCAGTTATCTTCTGCTCATGTTCTTCATACTTTCTGCAGCAGCTTCATCTATCTTCTGCTCATGTTCTTCATACTTTCTGCAGCAGCTTCATCTATCTTCTGCTCATGTTCTTCATACTTTCTGCAGCAGCTTCATCTATCTTCTGCTCATGTTCTTCATACTTTCTGCAGCAGCTTCATCTATCTTCTGCTCATGTTCTTCATACTTTCTGCAGCAGCTTCATCTATCTTCGGCTCATGTTCTTCATACTTTCTGCAGCAGCTTCAGTTATCTTCTGCTCATGTTCTTCATACTTTCTGCAGCAGCTTCATCTATCTTCTGCTCATGTTCTTCATACTTTCTGCAGCAGCTTCATCTATCTTCTGCTCATGTTCTTCATACTTTCTGCAGCAGCTTCAGTTATCTTCTGCTCATGTTCTTCATACTTTCTGCAGCAGCTTCAGTTATCTTCTGCTCATGTTCTTCATACTTTCTGCAGCAGCTTCAGTTATCTTCTGCTCATGTTCTTCATACTTTCTGCAGCAGCTTCAGTTATCTTCTGCTCATGTTCTTCATACTTTCTGCAGCAGCTTCATCTATCTTCGGCTCATGTTCTTCATACTTTCTGCAGCAGCTTCATATCTTCTGCTCATGTTCTTCATACTTTCTGCAGCAGCTTCATCTATCTTCTGCTCATGTTCTTCATACTTTCTGCAGCAGCTTCTATCTTCTGCTCATGTTCTTCATACTTTCTGCAGCAGCTTCAGTTATCTTCTGCTCATGTTCTTCATACTTTCTGCAGCAGCTTCATCTATCTTCTGCTCATGTTCTTCATACTTTCTGCAGCAGCTTCATCTATCTTCTGCTCATGTTCTTCATACTTTCTGCAGCAGCTTCAGCTATCTTCTGCTCATGTTCTTCATACTTTCTGCAGCAGCTTCAGTTATCTTCTGCTCATGTTCTTCATACTTTCTGCAGCAGCTTCAGCTATCTTCTGCTCATGTTCTTCATACTTTCTGCAGCAGCTTCAGTTATCTTCTGCTCATGTTCTTCATACTTTCTGCAGCAGCTTCATCTATCTTCTGCTCATGTTCTTCATACTTTCTGCAGCAGCTTCAGTTATCTTCTGCTCATGTTCTTCATACTTTCTGCAGCAGCTTCATCTATCTTCTGCTCATGTTCTTCATACTTTCTGCAGCAGCTTCATCTATCTTCTGCTCATGTTCTTCATACTTTCTGCAGCAGCTTCAAATATCTTCTGCTCATGTTCTTCATACTTTCTGCAGCAGCTTCAGTTATCTTCTGCTCATGTTCTTCATACTTTCTGCAGCAGCTTCAGCTATCTTCTGCTCATGTTCTTCATACTTTCTGCAGCAGCTTCAGCTATCTTCTGCTCATGTTCTTCATACTTTCTGCAGCAGCTTCAGTTATATTCGGCTCATGTTCTTCATACTTTCTACAGCAGCTTCAGCTATCTTCTGCTCATGTTCTTCATACTTTCTGCAACAGCTTCATCTATCTTCGGCTCATGTTCTTCATACTTTCTGCAGCAGCTTCAGCTATCTTCTGCTCATGTTCTTCATACTTTCTGCAGCAGCTTCAGTTATCTTCTGCTCATGTTCTTCATACTTTCTGCAGCAGCTTCATCTATCTTCTGCTCATGTTCTTCATACTTTCTGCAGCAGCTTCAGCTATCTTCTGCTCATGTTCTTCATACTTTCTGCAGCAGCTTCAGTTATCTTCTGCTCATGTTCTTCATACTTTCTGCAGCAGCTTCAGTTATCTTCTGCTCATGTTCTTCATACTTTCTGCAGCAGCTTCATCTATCTTCTGCTCATGTTCTTCATACTTTCTGCAGCAGCTTCATCTATCTTCTGCTCATGTTCTTCATACTTTCTGCAGCAGCTTCAGTTATCTTCTGCTCATGTTCTTCATACTTTCTGCAGCAGCTTCAGCTATCTTCTGCTCATGTTCTTCATACTTTCTGCAGCAGCTTCAGCTATCTTCTGCTCATGTTCTTCATACTTTCTGCAGCAGCTTCAGTTATATTCGGCTCATGTTCTTCATACTTTCTACAGCAGCTTCAGCTATCTTCTGCTCATGTTCTTCATACTTTCTGCAACAGCTTCATCTATCTTCGGCTCATGTTCTTCATACTTTCTGCAGCAGCTTCAGCTATCTTCTGCTCATGTTCTTCATACTTTCTGCAGCAGCTTCAGCTATCTTCTGCTCATGTTCTTCATACTTTCTGCAGCAGCTTCAGTTATCTTCGGCTCATGTTCTTCATACTTTCTGCAGCAGCTTCAGTTATCTTCTGCTCATGTTCTTCATACTTTCTGCAGCAGCTTCATCTATCTTCTGCTCATGTTCTTCATACTTTCTGCAGCAGCTTCATCTATCTTCTGCTCATGTTCTTCATACTTTCTGCAGCAGCTTCATCTATCTTCTGCTCATGTTCTTCATACTTTCTGCAGCAGCTTCATCTATCTTCTGCTCATGTTCTTCATACTTTCTGCAGCAGCTTCATCTATCTTCTGTTCATGTTCTTCATACTTTCTGCAGCAGCTTCATCTATCTTCTGCTCATGTTCTTCATACTTTCTGCAGCAGCTTCATCTATCTTCTGCTCATGTTCTTCATACTTTCTGCAGCAGCTTCATTTATCTTCTGCTCATGTTCTTCATACTTTCTGCAGCAGCTTCAGTTATCTTCTGCTCATGTTCTTCATACTTTCTGCAGCAGCTTCATCTATCTTCTGCTCATGTTCTTCATACTTTCTGCAGCAGCTTCATTTATCTTCTGCTCATGTTCTTCATACTTTCTGCAGCAGCTTCATTTATCTTCTGCTCATGTTCTTCATACTTTCTGCAGCAGCTTCATCTATCTTCTGCTCATGTTCTTCATACTTTCTGCAGCAGCTTCAGTTATCTTCTGCTCATGTTCTTCATACTTTCTGCAGCAGCTTCATCTATCTTCTGCTCATGTTCTTCATACTTTCTGCAGCAGCTTCAGTTATCTTCTGCTCATGTTCTTCATACTTTCTGCAGCAGCTTCATCTATCTTCTGCTCATGTTCTTCATACTTTCTGCAGCAGCTTCAGTTATCTTCTGCTCATGTTCTTCATACTTTCTGCAGCAGCTTCATCTATCTTCTGCTCATGTTCTTCATACTTTCTGCAGCAGCTTCATTTATCTTCTGCTCATGTTCTTCATACTTTCTGCAGCAGCTTCATTTATCTTCTGCTCATGTTCTTCATACTTTCTGCAGCAGCTTCATTTATCTTCTGCTCATGTTCTTCATACTTTCTGCAGCAGCTTCATTTATCTTCTGCTCATGTTCTTCATACTTTCTGCAGCAGCTTCATCTATCTTCTGCTCATGTTCTTCATACTTTCTGCAGCAGCTTCATCTATCTTCTGCTCATGTTCTTCATACTTTCTGCAGCAGCTTCATTATCTTCTGCTCATGTTCTTCATACTTTCTGCAGCAGCTTCATTTATCTTCTGCTCATGTTCTTCATACTTTCTGCAGCAGCTTCAGCTATCTTCTGCTCATGTTCTTCATACTTTCTGCAGCAGCTTCATCTATCTTCTGCTCATGTTCTTCATACTTTCTGCAGCAGCTTCAGTTATCTTCTGCTCATGTTCTTCATACTTTCTGCAGCAGCTTCAGCTATCTTCTGCTCATGTTCTTCATACTTTCTGCAGCAGCTTCAGTTATCTTCTGCTCATGTTCTTCATACTTTCTGCAGCAGCTTCAGCTATCTTCTGCTCATGTTCTTCATACTTTCTGCAGCAGCTTCATCTATCTTCTGCTCATGTTCTTCATACTTTCTGCAGCAGCTTCAGTTATCTTCTGCTCATGTTCTTCATACTTTCTGCAGCAGCTTCATCTATCTTCGGCTCATGTTCTTCATACTTTCTGCAGCAGCTTCATCTATCTTCTGCTCATGTTCTTCATACTTTCTGCAGCAGCTTCATCTATCTTCGGCTCATGTTCTTCATACTTTCTGCAGCAGCTTCATCTATCTTCTGCTCATGTTCTTCATACTTTCTGCAGCAGCTTCATCTATCTTCTGCTCATGTTCTTCATACTTTCTGCAGCAGCTTCATCTATCTTCTGCTCATGTTCTTCATACTTTCTGCAGCAGCTTCATCTATCTTCTGCTCATGTTCTTCATACTTTCTGCAGCAGCTTCATCTATCTTCTGCTCATGTTCTTCATACTTTCTGCAGCAGCTTCAGTTATCTTCTGCTCATGTTCTTCATACTTTCTGCAGCAGCTTCATCTATCTTCTGCTCATGTTCTTCATACTTTCTGCAGCAGCTTCATCTATCTTCTGCTCATGTTCTTCATACTTTCTGCAGCAGCTTCATCTATCTTCTGCTCATGTTCTTCATACTTTCTGCAGCAGCTTCATCTATCTTCTGCTCATGTTCTTCATACTTTCTGCAGCAGCTTCATCTATCTTCTGCTCATGTTCTTCATACTTTCTGCAGCAGCTTCATCTATCTTCTGCTCATGTTCTTCATACTTTCTGCAGCAGCTTCATCTATCTTCTGCTCATGTTCTTCATACTTTCTGCAGCAGCTTCATCTATCTTCGGCTCATGTTCTTCATACTTTCTGCAGCAGCTTCATCTATCTTCTGCTCATGTTCTTCATACTTTCTGCAGCAGCTTCATCTATCTTCTGCTCATGTTCTTCATACTTTCTGCAGCAGCTTCATCTATCTTCTGCTCATGTTCTTCATACTTTCTGCAGCAGCTTCATCTATCTTCTGCTCATGTTCTTCATACTTTCTGCAGCAGCTTCATCTATCTTCTGCTCATGTTCTTCATACTTTCTGCAGCAGCTTCATCTATCTTCTGCTCATGTTCTTCATACTTTCTGCAGCAGCTTCATCTATCTTCTGCTCATGTTCTTCATACTTTCTGCAGCAGCTTCATCTATCTTCTGCTCATGTTCTTCATACTTTCTGCAGCAGCTTCATCTATCTTCGGCTCATGTTCTTCATACTTTCTGCAGCAGCTTCATCTATCTTCGGCTCATGTTCTTCATACTTTCTG
This sequence comes from Garcialebias charrua, assembly GCA_038048925.1. Classification (NCBI taxonomy): domain Eukaryota; kingdom Metazoa; phylum Chordata; class Actinopteri; order Cyprinodontiformes; family Rivulidae; genus Garcialebias; species Garcialebias charrua. The sequence goes on along the minus strand of JBBPBX010051104.1, from coordinate 13,148 downwards.
CAGCAGCTTCATTATCTTCTGCTCATGTTCTTCATACTTTCTGCAGCAGCTTCATCTATCTTCTGCTCATGTTCTTCATACTTTCTGCAGCAGCTTCATCTATCTTCTGCTCATGTTCTTCATACTTTCTGCAGCAGCTTCATCTATCTTCTGCTCATGTTCTTCATACTTTCTGCAGCAGCTTCATCTATCTTCGGCTCATGTTCTTCATACTTTCTGCAGCAGCTTCATCTATCTTCTGCTCATGTTCTTCATACTTTCTGCAGCAGCTTCATCTATCTTCTGCTCATGTTCTTCATACTTTCTGCAGCAGCTTCAGTTATCTTCTGCTCATGTTCTTCATACTTTCTGCAGCAGCTTCATCTATCTTCTGCTCATGTTCTTCATACTTTCTGCAGCAGCTTCAGTTATCTTCTGCTCATGTTCTTCATACTTTCTGCAGCAGCTTCATCTATCTTCGGCTCATGTTCTTCATACTTTCTGCAGCAGCTTCAGTTATCTTCTGCTCATGTTCTTCATACTTTCTGCAGCAGCTTCATCTATCTTCTGCTCATGTTCTTCATACTTTCTGCAGCAGCTTCATCTATCTTCTGCTCATGTTCTTCATACTTTCTGCAGCAGCTTCATCTATCTTCTGCTCATGTTCTTCATACTTTCTGCAGCAGCTTCATCTATCTTCTGCTCATGTTCTTCATACTTTCTGCAGCAGCTTCATCTATCTTCTGCTCATGTTCTTCATACTTTCTGCAGCAGCTTCATCTATCTTCTGCTCATGTTCTTCATACTTTCTGCAGCAGCTTCATCTATCTTCTGCTCATGTTCTTCATACTTTCTGCAGCAGCTTCATCTATCTTCTGCTCATGTTCTTCATACTTTCTGCAGCAGCTTCATCTATCTTCTGCTCATGTTCTTCATACTTTCTGCAGCAGCTTCAGTTATCTTCTGCTCATGTTCTTCATACTTTCTGCAGCAGCTTCATCTATCTTCTGCTCATGTTCTTCATACTTTCTGCAGCAGCTTCATCTATCTTCTGCTCATGTTCTTCATACTTTCTGCAGCAGCTTCATCTATCTTCTGCTCATGTTCTTCATACTTTCTGCAGCAGCTTCAGTTATCTTCTGCTCATGTTCTTCATACTTTCTGCAGCAGCTTCAGCTATCTTCTGCTCATGTTCTTCATACTTTCTGCAGCAGCTTCATCTATCTTCTGCTCATGTTCTTCATACTTTCTGCAGCAGCTTCAGCTATCTTCTGCTCATGTTCTTCATACTTTCTGCAGCAGCTTCAGTTATCTTCTGCTCATGTTCTTCATACTTTCTGCAGCAGCTTCATCTATCTTCTGCTCATGTTCTTCATACTTTCTGCAGCAGCTTCATCTATCTTCTGCTCATGTTCTTCATACTTTCTGCAGCAGCTTCATCTATCTTCTGCTCATGTTCTTCATACTTTCTGCAGCAGCTTCATCTATCTTCTGCTCATGTTCTTCATACTTTCTGCAGCAGCTTCATCTATCTTCTGCTCATGTTCTTCATACTTTCTGCAGCAGCTTCAGTTATCTTCTGCTCATGTTCTTCATACTTTCTGCAGCAGCTTCAGCTATCTTCTGCTCATGTTCTTCATACTTTCTGCAGCAGCTTCATCTATCTTCTGCTCATGTTCTTCATACTTTCTGCAGCAGCTTCATCTATCTTCTGCTCATGTTCTTCATACTTTCTGCAGCAGCTTCATCTATCTTCTGCTCATGTTCTTCATACTTTCTGCAGCAGCTTCATCTATCTTCTGCTCATGTTCTTCATACTTTCTGCAGCAGCTTCATCTATCTTCGGCTCATGTTCTTCATACTTTCTGCAGCAGCTTCAGTTATCTTCTGCTCATGTTCTTCATACTTTCTGCAGCAGCTTCAGTTATCTTCTGCTCATGTTCTTCATACTTTCTGCAGCAGCTTCATCTATCTTCTGCTCATGTTCTTCATACTTTCTGCAGCAGCTTCATCTATCTTCTGCTCATGTTCTTCATACTTTCTGCAGCAGCTTCATCTATCTTCTGCTCATGTTCTTCATACTTTCTGCAGCAGCTTCATCTATCTTCTGCTCATGTTCTTCATACTTTCTGCAGCAGCTTCATCTATCTTCTGCTCATGTTCTTCATACTTTCTGCAGCAGCTTCATCTATCTTCTGCTCATGTTCTTCATACTTTCTGCAGCAGCTTCATCTATCTTCTGCTCATGTTCTTCATACTTTCTGCAGCAGCTTCATCTATCTTCTGCTCATGTTCTTCATACTTTCTGCAGCAGCTTCATCTATCTTCTGCTCATGTTCTTCATACTTTCTGCAGCAGCTTCATCTATCTTCGGCTCATGTTCTTCATACTTTCTGCAGCAGCTTCATCTATCTTCTGCTCATGTTCTTCATACTTTCTGCAGCAGCTTCATCTATCTTCTGCTCATGTTCTTCATACTTTCTGCAGCAGCTTCAGTTATCTTCTGCTCATGTTCTTCATACTTTCTGCAGCAGCTTCATCTATCTTCTGCTCATGTTCTTCATACTTTCTGCAGCAGCTTCATCTATCTTCTGCTCATGTTCTTCATACTTTCTGCAGCAGCTTCATCTATCTTCTGCTCATGTTCTTCATACTTTCTGCAGCAGCTTCAGCTATCTTCTGCTCATGTTCTTCATACTTTCTGCAGCAGCTTCATTTATCTTCTGCTCATGTTCTTCATACTTTCTGCAGCAGCTTCAGCTATCTTCTGCTCATGTTCTTCATACTTTCTGCAGCAGCTTCATCTATCTTCTGCTCATGTTCTTCATACTTTCTGCAGCAGCTTCATCTATCTTCGGCTCATGTTCTTCATACTTTCTGCAGCAGCTTCATCTATCTTCTGCTCATGTTCTTCATACTTTCTGCAGCAGCTTCAGTTATCTTCTGCTCATGTTCTTCATACTTTCTGCAGCAGCTTCATCTATCTTCTGCTCATGTTCTTCATACTTTCTGCAGCAGCTTCAGTTATCTTCTGCTCATGTTCTTCATACTTTCTGCAGCAGCTTCATCTATCTTCTGCTCATGTTCTTCATACTTTCTGCAGCAGCTTCATCTATCTTCTGCTCATGTTCTTCATACTTTCTGCAGCAGCTTCATATCTTCTGCTCATGTTCTTCATACTTTCTGCAGCAGCTTCATCTATCTTCTGCTCATGTTCTTCATACTTTCTGCAGCAGCTTCATCTATCTTCTGCTCATGTTCTTCATACTTTCTGCAGCAGCTTCATTTATCTTCTGCTCATGTTCTTCATACTTTCTGCAGCAGCTTCATCTATCTTCTGCTCATGTTCTTCATACTTTCTGCAGCAGCTTCATCTATCTTCTGCTCATGTTCTTCATACTTTCTGCAGCAGCTTCAGCTATCTTCTGCTCATGTTCTTCATACTTTCTGCAGCAGCTTCAGTTATCTTCTGCTCATGTTCTTCATACTTTCTGCAGCAGCTTCATCTATCTTCTGCTCATGTTCTTCATACTTTCTGCAGCAGCTTCATCTATCTTCTGCTCATGTTCTTCATACTTTCTGCAGCAGCTTCAGTTATCTTCTGCTCATGTTCTTCATACTTTCTGCAGCAGCTTCAGTTATCTTCTGCTCATGTTCTTCATACTTTCTGCAGCAGCTTCATCTATCTTCTGCTCATGTTCTTCATACTTTCTGCAGCAGCTTCAGCTATCTTCTGCTCATGTTCTTCATACTTTCTGCAGCAGCTTCAGTTATCTTCTGCTCATGTTCTTCATACTTTCTGCAGCAGCTTCATCTATCTTCTGCTCATGTTCTTCATACTTTCTGCAGCAGCTTCAGCTATCTTCTGCTCATGTTCTTCATACTTTCTGCAGCAGCTTCAGTTATCTTCTGCTCATGTTCTTCATACTTTCTACAGCAGCTTCAGTTATCTTCTGCTCATGTTCTTCATACTTTCTGCAGCAGCTTCATCTATCTTCTGCTCATGTTCTTCATACTTTCTGCAGCAGCTTCAGCTATCTTCTGCTCATGTTCTTCATACTTTCTGCAGCAGCTTCAGTTATCTTCGGCTCATGTTCTTCATACTTTCTGCAGCAGCTTCAGCTATCTTCTGCTCATGTTCTTCATACTTTCTGCAGCAGCTTCAGCTATCTTCTGCTCATGTTCTTCATACTTTCTGCAGCAGCTTCAGTTATCTTCGGCTCATGTTCTTCATACTTTCTGCAGCAGCTTCATCTATCTTCTGCTCATGTTCTTCATACTTTCTGCAGCAGCTTCATCTATCTTCTGCTCATGTTCTTCATACTTTCTGCAGCAGCTTCATCTATCTTCTGCTCATGTTCTTCATACTTTCTGCAGCAGCTTCAGTTATCTTCTGCTCATGTTCTTCATACTTTCTGCAGCAGCTTCATCTATCTTCTGCTCATGTTCTTCATACTTTCTGCAGCAGCTTCATCTATCTTCTGCTCATGTTCTTCATACTTTCTGCAGCAGCTTCATCTATCTTCTGCTCATGTTCTTCATACTTTCTGCAGCAGCTTCATCTATCTTCTGCTCATGTTCTTCATACTTTCTGCAGCAGCTTCATCTATCTTCTGCTCATGTTCTTCATACTTTCTGCAGCAGCTTCATCTATCTTCTGCTCATGTTCTTCATACTTTCTGCAGCAGCTTCAGTTATCTTCTGCTCATGTTCTTCATACTTTCTGCAGCAGCTTCAGTTATCTTCTGCTCATGTTCTTCATACTTTCTGCAGCAGCTTCATCTATCTTCTGCTCATGTTCTTCATACTTTCTGCAGCAGCTTCATCTATCTTCTGCTCATGTTCTTCATACTTTCTGCAGCAGCTTCAGTTATCTTCTGCTCATGTTCTTCATACTTTCTGCAGCAGCTTCATCTATCTTCTGCTCATGTTCTTCATACTTTCTGCAGCAGCTTCATCTATCTTCTGCTCATGTTCTTCATACTTTCTGCAGCAGCTTCATCTATCTTCTGCTCATGTTCTTCATACTTTCTGCAGCAGCTTCATCTATCTTCGGCTCATGTTCTTCATACTTTCTGCAGCAGCTTCATCTATCTTCTGCTCATGTTCTTCATACTTTCTGCAGCAGCTTCAAATATCTTCTGCTCATGTTCTTCATACTTTCTGCAGCAGCTTCAGTTATCTTCTGCTCATGTTCTTCATACTTTCTGCAGCAGCTTCATCTATCTTCTGCTCATGTTCTTCATACTTTCTGCAGCAGCTTCATCTATCTTCTGCTCATGTTCTTCATACTTTCTGCAGCAGCTTCATCTATCTTCTGCTCATGTTCTTCATACTTTCTGCAGCAGCTTCATCTATCTTCTGCTCATGTTCTTCATACTTTCTGCAGCAGCTTCATTTATCTTCGGCTCATGTTCTTCATACTTTCTGCAGCAGCTTCATCTATCTTCTGCTCATGTTCTTCATACTTTCTGCAGCAGCTTCATCTATCTTCTGCTCATGTTCTTCATACTTTCTGCAGCAGCTTCATCTATCTTCTGCTCATGTTCTTCATACTTTCTGCAGCAGCTTCAGTTATCTTCTGCTCATGTTCTTCATACTTTCTGCAGCAGCTTCATCTATCTTCTGCTCATGTTCTTCATACTTTCTGCAGCAGCTTCAGCTATCTTCTGCTCATGTTCTTCATACTTTCTGCAGCAGCTTCATCTATCTTCTGCTCATGTTCTTCATACTTTCTGCAGCAGCTTCATCTATCTTCTGCTCATGTTCTTCATACTTTCTGCAGCAGCTTCAGTTATCTTCTGCTCATGTTCTTCATACTTTCTGCAGCAGCTTCATCTATCTTCGGCTCATGTTCTTCATACTTTCTGCAGCAGCTTCATCTATCTTCTGCTCATGTTCTTCATACTTTCTGCAGCAGCTTCATCTATCTTCTGCTCATGTTCTTCATACTTTCTGCAGCAGCTTCAGTTATCTTCTGCTCATGTTCTTCATACTTTCTGCAGCAGCTTCAGTTATCTTCTGCTCATGTTCTTCATACTTTCTGCAGCAGCTTCAGCTATCTTCTGCTCATGTTCTTCATACTTTCTGCAGCAGCTTCATCTATCTTCTGCTCATGTTCTTCATACTTTCTGCAGCAGCTTCAGCTATCTTCTGCTCATGTTCTTCATACTTTCTGCAGCAGCTTCATCTATCTTCTGCTCATGTTCTTCATACTTTCTGCAGCAGCTTCAGCTATCTTCGGCTCATGTTCTTCATACTTTCTGCAGCAGCTTCATCTATCTTCTGCTCATGTTCTTCATACTTTCTGCAGCAGCTTCATCTATCTTCTGCTCATGTTCTTCATACTTTCTGCAGCAGCTTCATCTATCTTCTGCTCATGTTCTTCATACTTTCTGCAGCAGCTTCATCTATCTTCTGCTCATGTTCTTCATACTTTCTGCAGCAGCTTCAGTTATCTTCTGCTCATGTTCTTCATACTTTCTGCAGCAGCTTCAGTTATCTTCTGCTCATGTTCTTCATACTTTCTGCAGCAGCTTCATCTATCTTCTGCTCATGTTCTTCATACTTTCTGCAGCAGCTTCATCTATCTTCGGCTCATGTTCTTCATACTTTCTGCAGCAGCTTCATCTATCTTCTGCTCATGTTCTTCATACTTTCTGCAGCAGCTTCATCTATCTTCTGCTCATGTTCTTCATACTTTCTGCAGCAGCTTCATCTATCTTCTGCTCATGTTCTTCATACTTTCTGCAGTAGCTTCATCTATCTTCTGCTCATGTTCTTCATACTTTCTGCAGCAGCTTCATCTATCTTCGGCTCATGTTCTTCATACTTTCTGCAGCAGCTTCATCTATCTTCTGCTCATGTTCTTCATACTTTCTGCAGCAGCTTCAGTTATCTTCTGCTCATGTTCTTCATACTTTCTGCAGCAGCTTCATCTATCTTCTGCTCATGTTCTTCATACTTTCTGCAGCAGCTTCATCTATCTTCTGCTCATGTTCTTCATACTTTCTGCAGCAGCTTCAGTTATCTTCTGCTCATGTTCTTCATACTTTCTGCAGCAGCTTCATCTATCTTCGGCTCATGTTCTTCATACTTTCTGCAGCAGCTTCATCTATCTTCTGCTCATGTTCTTCATACTTTCTGCAGCAGCTTCATCTATCTTCTGCTCATGTTCTTCATACTTTCTGCAGCAGCTTCATCTATCTTCTGCTCATGTTCTTCATACTTTCTGCAGCAGCTTCATCTATCTTCTGCTCATGTTCTTCATACTTTCTGCAGCAGCTTCATCTATCTTCTGCTCATGTTCTTCATACTTTCTGCAGCAGCTTCATCTATCTTCTGCTCATGTTCTTCATACTTTCTGCAGCAGCTTCATCTATCTTCTGCTCATGTTCTTCATACTTTCTGCAGCAGCTTCATCTATCTTCTGCTCATGTTCTTCATACTTTCTGCAGCAGCTTCATCTATCTTCTGCTCATGTTCTTCATACTTTCTGCAGCAGCTTCAGCTATCTTCTGCTCATGTTCTTCATACTTTCTGCAGCAGCTTCAGTTATCTTCTGCTCATGTTCTTCATACTTTCTGCAGCAGCTTCAGCTATCTTCTGCTCATGTTCTTCATACTTTCTGCAGCAGCTTCATCTATCTTCGGCTCATGTTCTTCATACTTTCTGCAGCAGCTTCATCTATCTTCTGCTCATGTTCTTCATACTTTCTGCAGCAGCTTCAGTTATCTTCTGCTCATGTTCTTCATACTTTCTGCAGCAGCTTCAGTTATCTTCTGCTCATGTTCTTCATACTTTCTGCAGCAGCTTCAGTTATCTTCTGCTCATGTTCTTCATACTTTCTGCAGCAGCTTCATCTATCTTCTGCTCATGTTCTTCATACTTTCTGCAGCAGCTTCAGTTATCTTCTGCTCATGTTCTTCATACTTTCTGCAGCAGCTTCATCTATCTTCTGCTCATGTTCTTCATACTTTCTGCAGCAGCTTCAGTTATCTTCTGCTCATGTTCTTCATACTTTCTGCAGCAGCTTCAGTTATCTTCTGCTCATGTTCTTCATACTTTCTGCAGCAGCTTCATCTATCTTCTGCTCATGTTCTTCATACTTTCTGCAGCAGCTTCATCTATCTTCTGCTCATGTTCTTCATACTTTCTGCAGCAGCTTCAGTTATCTTCGGCTCATGTTCTTCATACTTTCTGCAGCAGCTTCAGCTATCTTCTGCTCATGTTCTTCATACTTTCTGCAGCAGCTTCATCTATCTTCTGCTCATGTTCTTCATACTTTCTGCAGCAGCTTCAGTTATCTTCTGCTCATGTTCTTCATACTTTCTGCAGCAGCTTCATCTATCTTCGGCTCATGTTCTTCATACTTTCTGCAGCAGCTTCAGTTATCTTCTGCTCATGTTCTTCATACTTTCTGCAGCAGCTTCAGCTATCTTCTGCTCATGTTCTTCATACTTTCTGCAGCAGCTTCATCTATCTTCTGCTCATGTTCTTCATACTTTCTGCAGCAGCTTCAGCTATCTTCTGCTCATGTTCTTCATACTTTCTGCAGCAGCTTCATCTATCTTCTGCTCATGTTCTTCATACTTTCTGCAGCAGCTTCATCTATCTTCTGCTCATGTTCTTCATACTTTCTGCAGCAGCTTCAGTTATCTTCTGCTCATGTTCTTCATACTTTCTGCAGCAGCTTCATCTATCTTCTGCTCATGTTCTTCATACTTTCTGCAGCAGCTTCATCTATCTTCTGCTCATGTTCTTCATACTTTCTGCAGCAGCTTCATCTATCTTCTGCTCATGTTCTTCATACTTTCTGCAGCAGCTTCATCTATCTTCTGCTCATGTTCTTCATACTTTCTGCAGCAGCTTCATCTATCTTCTGCTCATGTTCTTCATACTTTCTGCAGCAGCTTCATCTATCTTCTGCTCATGTTCTTCATACTTTCTGCAGCAGCTTCATCTATCTTCTGCTCATGTTCTTCATACTTTCTGCAGCAGCTTCATCTATCTTCTGCTCATGTTCTTCATACTTTCTGCAGCAGCTTCAAATATCTTCTGCTCATGTTCTTCATACTTTCTGCAGCAGCTTCAACTATCTTCTGCTCATGTTCTTCATACTTTCTGCAGCAGCTTCAGTTATCTTCTGCTCATGTTCTTCATACTTTCTGCAGCAGCTTCAGTTATCTTCTGCTCATGTTCTTCATACTTTCTGCAGCAGCTTCATCTATCTTCTGCTCATGTTCTTCATACTTTCTGCAGCAGCTTCATCTATCTTCTGCTCATGTTCTTCATACTTTCTGCAGCAGCTTCAGCTATCTTCTGCTCATGTTCTTCATACTTTCTGCAGCAGCTTCAGCTATCTTCTGCTCATGTTCTTCATACTTTCTGCAGCAGCTTCATCTATCTTCTGCTCATGTTCTTCATACTTTCTGCAGCAGCTTCAGTTATCTTCGGCTCATGTTCTTCATACTTTCTGCAGCAGCTTCAGTTATCTTCTGCTCATGTTCTTCATACTTTCTGCAGCAGCTTCAGTTATCTTCTGCTCATGTTCTTCATACTTTCTGCAGCAGCTTCATCTATCTTCTGCTCATGTTCTTCATACTTTCTGCAGCAGCTTCATCTATCTTCTGCTCATGTTCTTCATACTTTCTGCAGCAGCTTCATCTATCTTCTGCTCATGTTCTTCATACTTTCTGCAGCAGCTTCATCTATCTTCTGCTCATGTTCTTCATACTTTCTGCAGCAGCTTCAGCTATCTTCTGCTCATGTTCTTCATACTTTCTGCAGCAGCTTCAGTTATCTTCTGCTCATGTTCTTCATACTTTCTGCAGCAGCTTCATCTATCTTCTGCTCATGTTCTTCATACTTTCTGCAGCAGCTTCATCTATCTTCGGCTCATGTTCTTCATACTTTCTGCAGCAGCTTCAGTTATCTTCTGCTCATGTTCTTCATACTTTCTGCAGCAGCTTCAGCTATCTTCTGCTCATGTTCTTCATACTTTCTGCAGCAGCTTCAGCTATCTTCTGCTCATGTTCTTCATACTTTCTGCAGCAGCTTCAGTTATATTCGGCTCATGTTCTTCATACTTTCTACAGCAGCTTCAGCTATCTTCTGCTCATGTTCTTCATACTTTCTGCAACAGCTTCATCTATCTTCGGCTCATGTTCTTCATACTTTCTGCAGCAGCTTCAGCTATCTTCTGCTCATGTTCTTCATACTTTCTGCAGCAGCTTCAGTTATCTTCTGCTCATGTTCTTCATACTTTCTGCAGCAGCTTCATCTATCTTCTGCTCATGTTCTTCATACTTTCTGCAGCAGCTTCAGTATCTTCTGCTCATGTTCTTCATACTTTCTGCAGCAGCTTCAGTTATCTTCTGCTCATGTTCTTCATACTTTCTGCAGCAGCTTCAGTTATCTTCTGCTCATGTTCTTCATACTTTCTGCAGCAGCTTCATCTATCTTCTGCTCATGTTCTTCATACTTTCTGCAGCAGCTTCATCTATCTTCTGCTCATGTTCTTCATACTTTCTGCAGCAGCTTCAGTTATCTTCTGCTCATGTTCTTCATACTTTCTGCAGCAGCTTCATCTATCTTCTGCTCATGTTCTTCATACTTTCTGCAGCAGCTTCAGCTATCTTCTGCTCATGTTCTTCATACTTTCTGCAGCAGCTTCAGTTATCTTCTGCTCATGTTCTTCATACTTTCTGCAGCAGCTTCATCTATCTTCTGCTCATGTTCTTCATACTTTCTGCAGCAGCTTCATCTATCTTCTGCTCATGTTCTTCATACTTTCTGCAGCAGCTTCAGCTATCTTCTGCTCATGTTCTTCATACTTTCTGCAGCAGCTTCAGTTATCTTCTGCTCATGTTCTTCATACTTTCTGCAGCAGCTTCATCTATCTTCGGCTCATGTTCTTCATACTTTCTGCAGCAGCTTCATCTATCTTCTGCTCATGTTCTTCATACTTTCTGCAGCAGCTTCATCTATCTTCTGCTCATGTTCTTCATACTTTCTGCAGCAGCTTCATCTATCTTCTGCTCATGTTCTTCATACTTTCTGCAGCAGCTTCATTTATCTTCTGCTCATGTTCTTCATACTTTCTGCAGCAGCTTCATCTATCTTCTGCTCATGTTCTTCATACTTTCTGCAGCAGCTTCAGTTATCTTCTGCTCATGTTCTTCATACTTTCTGCAGCAGCTTCATCTATCTTCTGCTCATGTTCTTCATACTTTCTGCAGCAGCTTCATCTATCTTCTGCTCATGTTCTTCATACTTTCTGCAGCAGCTTCATCTATCTTCTGCTCATGTTCTTCATACTTTCTGCAGCAGCTTCAGTTATCTTCTGCTCATGTTCTTCATACTTTCTGCAGCAGCTTCATCTATCTTCGGCTCATGTTCTTCATACTTTCTGCAGCAGCTTCATCTATCTTCTGCTCATGTTCTTCATACTTTCTGCAGCAGCTTCATCTATCTTCTGCTCATGTTCTTCATACTTTCTGCAGCAGCTTCATCTATCTTCTGCTCATGTTCTTCATACTTTCTGCAGCAGCTTCATTTATCTTCTGCTCATGTTCTTCATACTTTCTGCAGCAGCTTCATCTATCTTCTGCTCATGTTCTTCATACTTTCTGCAGCAGCTTCAGTTATCTTCTGCTCATGTTCTTCATACTTTCTGCAGCAGCTTCATCTATCTTCTGCTCATGTTCTTCATACTTTCTGCAGCAGCTTCAAATATCTTCTGCTCATGTTCTTCATACTTTCTGCAGCAGCTTCATCTATCTTCTGCTCATGTTCTTCATACTTTCTGCAGCAGCTTCAGTTATCTTCGGCTCATGTTCTTCATACTTTCTGCAGCAGCTTCATCTATCTTCGGCTCATGTTCTTCATACTTTCTGCAGCAGCTTCAGTTATCTTCTGCTCATGTTCTTCATACTTTCTGCAGCAGCTTCATTTATCTTCTGCTCATGTTCTTCATACTTTCTGCAGCAGCTTCATCTATCTTCTGCTCATGTTCTTCATACTTTCTGCAGCAGCTTCAGTTATCTTCTGCTCATGTTCTTCATACTTTCTGCAGCAGCTTCATCTATCTTCTGCTCATGTTCTTCATACTTTCTGCAGCAGCTTCAGTTATCTTCTGCTCATGTTCTTCATACTTTCTGCAGCAGCTTCATCTATCTTCTGCTCATGTTCTTCATACTTTCTGCAGCAGCTTCAGTTATCTTCTGCTCATGTTCTTCATACTTTCTGCAGCAGCTTCATTTATCTTCTGCTCATGTTCTTCATACTTTCTGCAGCAGCTTCAGTTATCTTCTGCTCATGTTCTTCATACTTTCTGCAGCAGCTTCATCTATCTTCTGCTCATGTTCTTCATACTTTCTGCAGCAGCTTCAGTTATCTTCTGCTCATGTTCTTCATACTTTCTGCAGCAGCTTCAGCTATCTTCTGCTCATGTTCTTCATACTTTCTGCAGCAGCTTCAGCTATCTTCTGCTCATGTTCTTCATACTTTCTGCAGCAGCTTCAGTTATATTCGGCTCATGTTCTTCATACTTTCTACAGCAGCTTCAGCTATCTTCTGCTCATGTTCTTCATACTTTCTGCAACAGCTTCATCTATCTTCGGCTCATGTTCTTCATACTTTCTGCAGCAGCTTCAGCTATCTTCTGCTCATGTTCTTCATACTTTCTGCAGCAGCTTCAGTTATCTTCTGCTCATGTTCTTCATACTTTCTGCAGCAGCTTCATCTATCTTCGGCTCATGTTCTTCATACTTTCTGCAGCAGCTTCAAATATCTTCTGCTCATGTTCTTCATACTTTCTGCAGCAGCTTCAGTTATCTTCTGCTCATGTTCTTCATACTTTCTGCAGCAGCTTCAGTTATCTTCTGCTCATGTTCTTCATACTTTCTGCAGCAGCTTCATCTATCTTCTGCTCATGTTCTTCATACTTTCTGCAGCAGCTTCATCTATCTTCTGCTCATGTTCTTCATACTTTCTGCAGCAGCTTCAGTTATCTTCGGCTCATGTTCTTCATACTTTCTGCAGCAGCTTCAGCTATCTTCTGCTCATGTTCTTCATACTTTCTGCAGCAGCTTCAGCTATCTTCTGCTCATGTTCTTCATACTTTCTGCAGCAGCTTCAGTTATATTCGGCTCATGTTCTTCATACTT
>JBBPBX010051102.1:11313-24708 GCA_038048925.1 Garcialebias charrua | reverse complement strand
CCTTTTTGGCCTGTGGGACCCCGGAAGCAGCAGATAGGTACCGGCAGTCCAAGCGGCATGCGGCTCGGGTGGTTGCTGAGGCAAAAACTCGGGCGTGGGAGGAGTTCGGAGAGGCCATGGAGAATGACTTCCGTACGGCTTCGAGGCGATTCTGGTCCACCATCCGGCGTCTCAGGGGGGGAAAGCGGTACGCGACCAACACCATTTATGGTGGGGATGGCGTGCTGTTGACCTCAACTCGGGATGTTGTGAGTCGGTGGGCGGAATACTTCGAAGACCTCCTCAATCCTACTGGCACGTCTTCCACTGAGGAAGCGGAGCCTGGGGACTTTGGGTCGGGCTCTCCAATCTCTGGTGCTGAGGTCGCCAAGGTGGTTAAAAAGCTCCGCGGTGGCAAGGCTCCGGGGGTGGATGAGATTCGTCCTGAGTTCCTTAGGGCTCTGGATGTTGTGGGGTTGTGTTGGCTTACGCGACTCTGCAATATCGCGTGGACATCGGGGGCAGTTCCCTTGGATTGGCAGACTGGGGTGGTGGTTCCCCTATTCAAAAAGGGGGACCGTAGGGTGTGTTCCAACTATAGAGGGATCACACTCTTAAGCCTCCCTGGTAAGGTCTATTCAGGGGTTCTGGAGAGGAGGGTCCGTCGGATAGTCGAACCTCGGATTCAGGAGGAGCAGTGTGGTTTTCGTCCTGGTCGTGGAACACTAGACCAGCTCTACACCCTCAACAGGGTCCTGGAGGGTGCGTGGGAGTTTGCCCAACCAGTTTACATGTGCTTTGTAGACTTGGAAAAGGCATTCGACCGCGTCCCTCGGGGGGTTCTGTGGCGGGTACTCCGGGAGTATGGGGTACCAGGCCCTTTGATATGGGCTGTTAGGTCCCTGTACGACCGGTGTCAGAGCTTGGTCCGCATCGCTGGCAGTAAGTCAGGCTCGTTTCCGGTGAGAGTTGGACTCCGCCAAGGTTGCCCTTTGTCACCGATTCTGTTTATAACTTTTATGGACAGAATTTCTAGGCGCAGCCAAGGTGTTGAGAGGATCCGTTTTGGTGGCCTTAGAATCGCTTCTCTGTTTTTTGCAGATGATGTGGTCCTATTGGCTTCATCAGCTCGTGATCTACAGCTTTCGCTGGAGCGGTTTGCAGCTGAATGTGATGCGGCCGGGATGAGGATCAGTTCCTCCAAATCCGAGGCCATGGTCTTGAGCCGGAAAAGGGTAGCGTGCCCTCTCCGGGTCGGGGAGGAGGTCCTTACCCAAGTGGAGGAGTTTAAGTATCTCGGGATCTTGTTCACGAATGAGGGAAAACTGGAGCGTGAGATCGATAGGCGGATAGGTGCAGCGTCCGCAGTGAAGCGGGCGCTGTACCGGTCTGTCGTGGTGAAGAGAGAGCTGAGTCAAAAGGCAAAGCTCTCAATTTACCGATCGATCTACGTTCCCACCCTCATCTATGGTCATGAGCTTTGGGTTATGACCGAAAGAACAAGATCTCGGATACAAGCGGCTGAAATGAGTTTTCTCCGCAGGGTGGCTGGACTCTCCCTTAGAGATAGGGTGAGAAGCTCAGTCATCCGGGAGGGACTCGGAGTAGAGCCGCTGCTTCTCCACATCGAGAGGAGCCAGTTGAGGTGGCTCGGGCATCTGGTTAGGATGCCTCCTGGACGCCTCCCTGGTGAGGTGTTCCGGGCATGTCCCACCGGGAGGAGACCCAGAGGAAGACCCAGGACACGCTGGAGGGACTATGTTTCTCGGCTGGCCTGGGAACGCCTTGGGATTCCCCCAGAGGAGCTGCTCCAAGTGGCTGGGGAGAGGGAAGTCTGGGCCTCCCTACTTAGGCTGCTACCCCCGCGACCCGACCCCGGATAAGCGGAAGAAAATGGATGGATGGATGGATTATTATTATTATTACTTCCAGGGAGATGACCCTGTGGTCTGAGACACCCAGGTCATATACAGATAAGTTATTGATGAGTACAGTGTCTGTAATCACCAAATCCAGAGTATGCCCCCTGCTGTGCGTAGGGGCGTCAACATGTTGAGTGAGATTAAGAGAGTCCAGAAGAGACTTAAAATCTGTTGCCAGAGGTGAAGAAGAATTGTCCACGTGGATATTTAAGTCGCCAAGAAAAATAGTCTTCACAGGGGAGGTGCAGAAAAAAGTGAGGAGGTCATGCATCTCTGAGTTAAATGAAACATGCGGTTTGGGAGGTCTATAAATTAATATAACATTCATCAGGAGTGGGGCTTTGAAGCTGAAAGCCAGACATTCAAAAGAAGAAAAGTCCTGAGAAGACAGATGAGACAATTTTAAATTACTGCGATAAATTACCGCCAGACCACCACCGCGTCCAGTGCTGCGGTGGTGGTCATCAATGATAACACCCAAAAACTTCACCTCACTCACTCTACAAATCTCAACACCCTCAATTTTAAATAGAACATCAATAGTTTTCTTTTTATTACTGAATATCCTATAATTAGTTTTATCTAGATTTAATGATAATTTGTTGATTTTAAACCAAGTTTGTATTTTGACAAATTCTGTCTATCAACTCCAACATCTGTTCCATATCTTTACCCAAACAAAAAATGTGGTATCATCTGCAAAAAGGACACATTTAAGTCTGAGTCAGAGTCAGAGATTCTTTATTGTCATTTGCACCACATGTGTGGTACATGTGATGAAACGAGATTATGTTCACAGGGTCCCAGTTACATCCAACAAGAAAATGTAAGAGAAAAACAGTAATAACATCTAAGATATGAACTAAGAAAAACATAGACAAAAAATACACTAAGCATTAATATCATAGAAAAACATTACTCCAAACAGCAGCACGAACATGAGTCTGTGTGAGCAGATGGGAACAAATAAACACAGCAACATGAAACCAATCAGCAGCAACATGATGTCATTTTCACAGTGATTATTCTGGTTAGATATTCATGAGCCTAACAGCCTCAGGGTAGAAGCTGTTCCTCAGTCTAGTGGTTCTACATTTGATGCTCCTCAACCTCCTTCCTGAGGGGAGTGGGGAAAAACGTTTGTGTGCTGGGTGAGTGGGGTCCTTCATGATGCAGGTGGCTCTCTTCCTGCATCTGGAGGTGTAAATGTCTGGGATGGTGGGGAGACTGACTCCAACATCTTCTGTGCAGCACCACTCTCTGCGCACTTTTTATTTATTTATTTGTATGAAATTATTTGCCCTAAGCAATTGGACATTGTGTTCAAACTGTAAATTTTGTCTTTAATATTTGAAAGGACGAGACAGAACAGCCAGGGCGACACAGTGGCGCAGTTGGCAAAGCTGCCATTTCTCAGGAAGAAGGTTGCCGGAGCAAATCCCGGCCTGGCACCCTTCTGGTTGGAGTTTGCGTGTTCTCTCTGTGCATGCGTGGGTTTTCTCCGTGTACTCCAGTTTCCTCCCACAGACCAGAAACATGTATGTTAGGCTGATTGGTGACTCTAAATTGTCTCTAGGTGTGAGTGAGAGCGTGAATGGTTGGTTGTCTCTATGTGTCCCTATGATGGACTGGAGACCCGTCCAGGGTGTAGCCCACCTCACGAATAGAGCTGGATATGGGCCCTAGTGACACCCGTGAATCAAAAAGGAAGAAGAGGGTAAAAGGTAATGGATGGATGGATGGACAGAACAGCAACATTGATTTAAGCAGTACTCAAAAACACCATTCCTTCTTGTGTTTTGTAAAAAGACTGGATCAGCCTGCATTACCTGGAAGATAGATATCTCAGTTGTCTTGTTTTTACGTTGTTACAGGCATACTAAATATATTTTTACAAAACAATAAAATACTGTAATTAAAATGGTTTAAAGTAAAAACGGTCTTTTTTGAATTATGTGTAGATTACCCCAAGTTAGTAGGTATAACATGACAATGGAATTATTAAAATAGAAATTCTTCAGTATCTTTACCAGTAGTTGCCTTTTGACATCCTGCCTTAAGCTTCTTTATCTTCTTTAAATTTCTGGTACCTAAATTATTGACCCACCTCTTGCTGTAGGGCGGTTGAGGGATTTTTAGAAGTAAAAAAAGGTTCAGAAAGAAACCAACCCTTTACAGCAGTGTTCCCCAAACTACGGCCCGTGGGCCGCATCCGGCCCGCCCCCACCTTTGGTCCGGCCCCCAGAACAATAGTAAAAAAAAAAATAAATATTTTTTTTTTTTTTTTTTTTTTACAAATGAATACATGTACAGTACTGTACGGTCACCAAGTACTTAGCCTATCCTAACACAGTTTTTAAAGATGAAGGAGTAAGTTGAATTGTCTCCCTTTCACATAAAGGGAGCTAGCTGGGGTGGGAGGAGTGACGATATTCCAATGCGCAGTCTATTTGCCTCATCTGTAATTCGAGCATCACCTGGCGTGGATGGAGAGTTCTGGAGTCTGCTCTCAGAAGAAAAGTATCCTAACATCCGAAGATGTGCTTTGAACTTAACAGCACTTTTTGGATCTACCTACCTGTGTGAGTCTGCTTTTTCACACATGAAAATCATCAAGTCCAAAAACAGATCCACAATGACTGATGATCATCTGGAGACCTGCCTGCGCCTCCCAACCACCTCATACTGCCCCGCGCCTCCTCCTCTCAGTGTCAGAAGTGCCACTAAGGTAGAGACACATTTATTTTATACAGCTTGCACCAGATGACACCATCCTGCTGCACAGAGCAGCTGCCTAGTTTTGATATTTAGGTTTTATTGAGGTTTGAAATAGTTGTTGGAGATTTGTAAATCTGCACCTTTGTAAGTCACTTTTTGTAAATAGTTAGTGTAAATGAGGGAGTTTTATATTGTTCAGTTCATTGTTTATTCGTTTCTTTAAAAAATATGGTGTGCTTTTCAAATATTGCGTCCTTTTACTTTGATAAAATACTTTAATTAAATAAAACTAGCAACACATTACGTTCTGTTTTATTTACTTTAAAGAAGTGAGGAGTAGGGAGATGAAAAATTTTGTTTTTTGATACTGAGACTGGACGAGTAGCTCTCGGCAAACTGCCAACTTCAAAAGTAACTCTTGGTTCAAAAAAGGTTGGGCACCCCTGATTTAGGCACTCCTGCAATCGTCACACTTTTTCCTGTTAAAAACTGACTCCGGCCCCCCACCAGAGAAGGGAAAAGTTATGTGGCCCTCACAGGAAAAAGTTTGGGGACCACTGCTTTACAGTATTCACCTCTCACATAGCATGTCAGGATGGCACTCTCTGCTGGTTGATTTCTGCCACTGTTCGCCCTGGTATCCCATTCTAATACCGTATTTTTTTGCCCTATAAATTGCAGTTTTTTGCATAATTTGCATGCCCTGTGACTTATACACCCAAGTGACATATTTATGGATTTCCCCCCATATTTATGAACAAATTTTTGGCTGCAATATATGTTAGATATTAGACTGGTCCTGGGGTTTTTGATCTGCTCAGAGACGGGATTATAATGAAATTATGACCCGGTTCTGACTAGGTTAAACTGGGCCAGCAACTCTTAAAAGAGTCTCCCATGGATTCAACATCTGTCAAGGAATAGTTTATCTTGCTTGCCACATCACCTAGAAAGGCTTTGGAAGCACCATGTCATGTGTTTCCCTACACGTCAACCCACGTAAGTTCTGATGAGATCACACTTAGTCGTCCCCCCCTTCATACACATGACAGGAAGAGCTCCCCTTCTGAGAAGGAGGAGTCTAGGCCCCATAAATTGGCAATGGCAGGGTGGAGGCGGGTTCTTGAGTCCAGAAGAAGCCTCTGAGTGACCGTTTTAATTCATTTTGGCTGAAAATATTGAACACTACTATTTTCAGCCACTAGTTGGCAGCAGAGTAGAATAACATGCCATTCTATCATGTAATAGGTAAACGTGGCTGTTAATGACTAGGAATGCACCGATCCACATTTCTTACTTCCGGTCCGATCCTTAAATCTGGGTATCGACCGATACCGATACTTTTCCGATCCGATACCGTTCAGGTATATGAGGTTGTAATAATGAATTTACGATATTAGAATTATGTGCATGGTGCAGCTGGAAAAATAAAAAAATGCTAAGCATTATGGGAAAGACAACAAAATCCACTCCCGTAGTGGTTAAGGGAAGTGGACTGTGTTGTCTTTCCCATAATGCTTAGCGTTTTTTTAGTTTTCCAGCTGCACCATGCACATAATTCTAATATCGTAAATTCATTATGGATGTCTGTGATATAGACCTGCCTCTTGTGCGCTGTTAAAGTTTGGGTGTTTCCTGTTGTGAGGCCCAGAGTGTCTTCATTGGGTTTAACTCACAGAATGTTAAGACGGCAGTCACAGAATATGGTGGAACACATGTGCTCTTTGAAACCAGATCGGAAATATCGGCAGGTTGGATTGGAAAATCCGATACTTAAATTATGCTGGTATCGATTACCGATACTGGATCGAATCGGCCCCATCCCTATTAATGACACAATCAGCTTGCCACAGCTTGCTACCTTCGTATGCCTGGAGCAACCAAATCAGCTTCATTCGCTGCACCGCCCGGGTGAAATCCAGCTGATTTGAGGGTCAGAGTGCATTTATTAAGTAAAGGTTCATCTGAGACACAACATTAATATAAAGTCAAGCTAACAAATAATTGTTTTTAGGTGCTTATCTTGATAAATTTCAAAGAAATGGACAGAGCCGCTCTGCGCGTTCATGTTTCCGTGTATCAGCTTTTGAATATGCAGCTGATTTGACTGAGAAAGTGCATTTATTAAGGAAAAGTTAGACTGAAGGCCCCGGTATAGCTCTGCGTTCGGCCGAACGGCGCTCTACGCGCGTGTTCTGTGCGCGCGCGTTCACTAGCACAGCTCTGCGTTCGTTCTCGCGTTCGTTCTCGCGTTTTCGCTCCAAATTCTTGACATCATTTGAGCAGCCACAGCGCAAAACGTTCACTGATTGGTCATTTGCTGACACGCCTACTGAATTGATTGACAGGTCGGGGGGGAGAAAAAAAATGGCGAGCCGGCACTTCACACAGCTTCAGCGGAGTTCTGTGTTTATATCTTATTAAAAAGTTCTTAATAAAAAAAAAAAAACAGGGAGCGCTGGTCCTGCAGCCCACAGCCCACCAGGAAATCTGTAGAACCTCGCGCAGCCACGTAGGACTCTAGTTTAATTTGCTCGTGACAAATTCATTCATTT
The DNA here is from genome assembly GCA_038048925.1 of Garcialebias charrua. Lineage (NCBI taxonomy): Eukaryota > Metazoa > Chordata > Actinopteri > Cyprinodontiformes > Rivulidae > Garcialebias > Garcialebias charrua. The sequence goes on along the minus strand of JBBPBX010051102.1, from coordinate 17,534 downwards.
CCTCATCATTTCAGTCATGGAGTCAACGGAGGAGGAAGCGATCACTTCACTTTTGGCAAAAAAACAAAAGAAAAGGCCAGATCAGGGATGAAGAAGAGGAATTTAATACATTTGTGTCACATATGTCAATTTACATACAGTTGTTGTGTCTGCTGTCAGAGACTTCAAGGGAACTCCCTACTGTTAAGGTGTGATCTGTCAATTTACATGTATGTGTTACCTCAGCTTGCAATTTACATATGATGGTGCGTGACTCCTGTTATAAATCCACACGCACACACAGTCTGGTTCATTGAATTGATAAAGCTTTTCGGATGAGAAGCGAAACGTCTTCTGTTACAAATAAAGTCCAGTTGATCTTGAATTGAACGCCTTTTTGATTTGTGTCACATACAAAACAGTCCGGCCCCGGGCAGTTTATTGTGAGACAACGCGTTTGCGTACGCGGTCGTAAAATTTGAGCTTTGCGCGTTCATGCCCTGCGGGGCTACGCTTGTGCCTCTGCGTACGTACGGCGTACAGCGGCGAAGAGCTATACCGGGGCCTTGAGACACACATTTACTATAAAGTCGAACAAACAAATTTGTTTTTAGGTGGTTATCTTGTTAAATTTCAAAGAAATGTGCAGAGGCTCATCCCTCTGCATGTTCCTACTTCCACTTATCGGCTTTTGAAATGCAGCTGATTTGACAGTCAAAGTGCATTCATTAAGCAAAAGTTAGACTGAGACACACCTTTGCTATAATTTCGAGCAAACAAATAATTGTTTTTAAGTGTTAATCTAGTTAAATTCTTGTTAACGTCCTCCCAAGCATGTTCCCATGGCTGCCATTTAGCAGCCCATCAATTTTTGGCCTATGGGGCGGCCGTGGTGTAGTGGTAATGGCAGTCGGCCCCTGATCGGAAGGTTGGAGGTTCGAATCCCACATCCGCCCACCATGTGTCGTTGTGTCCCTGGGCAAGACACTTAACCCCGAGTTGCTCCCGGTAGGTCTGGATGGCGCCTTGCAAGGCAGGCTACCACTACCGGTGTATGAATGTCTGAATGAATGGGTGGATGGCTGGTATTGTAAAGCGCTTTGGGGCTCCTCACAGGGGGCTGGAAAGCGCTATATAAATAAGCTCCATTTACCATTTACCATTTACAACACCGGCCCACATTTTTGGATTCGGCCCACATTGCCGGGTTGTCAGAGGTGACGCGAAACAACGTGATGCGTCAGTGGTGATGCATAATAGATGCAATGTATTTATGGATTTCCCCCCTTTATTAAACGTATTTGGACTGATGCGACTTATAGGGCGTTGCAACATGTATGGCGAAAAATATGGTAAGTATCCTTATCTGTGTCACCTGCATGTCCTGTCCAGATGTTTGTGGTTATTTGTCATTTGTCTCTGTATCTGTATCTGTGTGTTATTCGTTGTCTGGACATCGTCTGGTAAAGCCTCCTGATTCCCTAGTGTTACTGTGATTTCTACGTGTCTCCTATTAACGTGAGCTTAGCTGCCACATCAGCTCTTTGCTGTTGTTTATTAGAAATATTTTCATTTTACTTTCTGTGTCTCCGCGTCCTGCCTGCATTTGGGTTCATCCAGCGCCTCAAACCCTGACATAGCCATTCATAATTTATCCAAAGAGTGAACTTCACAGTCTAAATTCACATTGCTTATGTTTCACACATTTTGTATTATTCTACATTTAGGCATTAAAAAGAAAATAATCTCTTTGACTCAAACACAATGCAATTTATGACGTTGAATTTTATAGTAAAGTTACCAGCTGACAAGTCCTGCCTTGATACAGTATACATGGCACACTACCTTAGAGCTTCACCACTAACAGTGCTGGTTTGGTTTTAGGTCTTTTTTTTATTTTTAGAAAAGGTTGTCTTTTCAAAATAGAGTTAAACAAATAACAGCAACAACAACAACAACAACAACAACAACAACAACAACAATAAAGCATGTCTAATTTTACTGTTGTACTGAACTGTCACCCAAATACTATACTGCATCATGACTTAGGTGTAAAGTGAACCCTCTTGTCCATAAATAGTCACTAAATGAGGGTAAAAATTGATTCATTTTATTATTATTATTATTATTATTATACTAACTCTATACCAGAAAAAAAATGTGTATTAAGCACATTGGTACACAATGATAAGTACATTTTGCTGTGTACACAATGATAAGTACATTTTGCTGTGTACACAATGATAAGTACATTTTGCTGTGTACACAATGATAAGTACATTTTGCTGTGTACACAATGATAACCGCTTAGTACAAATTAGTAACTGGTAAGTACTAGGTGGTGGTGGTGGAAGTATGACTAAACCAGCACCCTTTAACCCTTATTCAATATCAAAAGTAATTTCATTAGCTATACATTTGTATCCTCAGTGCTTTTTGTGATCATTTCTATATTCTTTATTTCATTGTAACCCTAGTTCTTGTAAAATTATTGGCTGCCATAGTTTGAAGAAAACCTAGAGCAGAAAGTGACCAAGACTGGAAAAAAATACAGACAATAATACCACCTACTGTCCACCACTGGAATATCAAAAACATTTGTATTTTTGGCTGCACAGTCTGTTAGCATGTGGCCTTGCAGCAATAAGTTCCTGCGTTTGAGCCCCGTCTGGAGCCTTTCTGTGTGGCCTTTGGAGATTTTTACATAGATCTGTGGGTTTTCTCGCACTTAAGATTCCTGTCACTGTCCATCATCCTCATCAGCTTTATTTATAAAGCGCTTTAACACAGCCACAGCTGAAACAAAGCGCTGGACACTGGATACAAACAAGATTTAAAAAAAAGCATAAAACAGAGCTACAAAACTAACACACAGTGAATTAAAACTCAATTTAAAATACAATAAAATGACAAGTTAAACAGATAAAATCAATACCAATAAATAAAGTGTCAGTTGGGTTGAAGGCCAATGAGTATAGATGTGTTTTCAAACGGGTTTTAAAAATGGACAGTGAGGGGGCCTGTCCATAAACATGCATGTGTCTGAGTGAGTCTAAAATGGCTTTAGGTGTGAGTTTATGAGTAAACAGTTGTTCTTCTCAGTGTCCCTGTGATATGTCCAGTGCATACTCCACCTCTGTACCAACTGACAGAAGGAAACTGGCACCAGCTCCTCGTGACCCTGAAATGGATCAAGTGGATAAAGAAAACAGATGGATAGGACTGTGACATTTTATATTACATTTTTTGCTTACCGTAGTTACATAATAACTTACAAGGACTGCATTAAAAACTAAATGCCAGTTAACTGTGAACACATGACCTGCATCTCCATCTTCTACCACTTATCTGTAGCCGAGTTGCAGACTTTAAAACTAAGTGAGGTACCGACTTCCATTTTGGTGTGTGGCCGCATGTACTGTAGTTGTTAGAATGTTTCCCATCAAAAACATGGCTGCCACGTCAAACTTCAAGATGGCCGCTGACAAATTTATTAGTACATCTTGTGAGCTGGATAACTTGGAAAAAATAAGCAATGGTCCAACTTCCTTTGGTGTGTGGCTGTATTAAGGGGTAAGGAAGTTTCCTTTCAAAAATGGGGTTGCAACTTCAAAATCCAAGATGGCCACTGCCATATAGTATACAATTTATTTTCTTTCGACTGCTCCCTTCTTCAGGGGTCAACACAGTGAACTAACTCACACCAAGACTTGACAGTTGTTTTTACACTGGATGTCCTTCCTGACACAACCACAGACCACCGAGCTACCACAACCCTCTGTGTGGAGCAGATAACTGATATCTAGGAGACCAGATGGTGGGGGTTAAGGGCGTTGCTCAAGGGCCCAGAGTGGGGCAAATGAGGGTGGAGGCAGGTGCTTCACATTCCCCACCCACATTTTGATGTTGTTGGTATGGCCTCTTCCTTTCAGTCACCATCAACCACTCCCTCAAACAAGAAAAAAAAAACTCTGTTCTTCACAGTGCAACTACCCACCTGAAGATTTTTCACCAAAAAACATTAAGGTTTACCTGCATTCCCTGTTCAATTCCAGTCTGGAAAATACACATTTTGAAAACTACATTCACAACTCAAAATCCTGGTGGATTATACATTTATGTTATAAATTATAAATTTGAGTTATAAATTCTCCCTCTCACAGTCTGCTCATGGAATTGATAAAGCTTCCTCGGATGAGAAGCGAAACGTTTTCTGTTACAAATAAAGTCCAGTTGTTCTGTATTGAACGCCTTTTTTGATTTTATCATGTCCTGGACGACTGAGAATCTTCACCAGCAAACTCAAATCCTTCAGCGACACTTCGACAGGGGACATTGGACTACTGTTTGTTTTTTAAACTATTGCTATTGACAAACTTTGAAGAGTTGATAGCAAGAAGGCTGAAGTCAAGTCAGGTGGGGAATCATCAGTAACAGTCAAAACGTTTGGCGTCAGCTACATTCACACAACACTGAAACTAATAATTTATCTATCTGTAGGTTGAAATGACACGGCCTCTTTATACAGTGTGAAGAAACAGAAGGACTTCTTTTCAGAACATATACATGAAATATTTCAAGGCAATAGTAATACTTCTGTCTTATCTCATCTTAGCTGTCTATTAAGAACTGTTTCTTCAAAGGCCAGATGTGATACATCACCTGGAGCCAGTTCTAAATCCATCCATCCACCCATCCATCCATCCATCCATCCATCCATTATCTTTACCCGATTCTTCCATTTTGAGTCGCAGGGGTCACCATGGATAGGTCTCCAGTATAAAACCTGATGTGATGTGTTAACACTCAGGGAATGTGTTGAAGTATTGGTCAAAATCTGTAAAATTAACGTTTTAAATAGACTTATTCAGTTGTAGATGTATATCCAATGATTAATCTCTGAGTGTTTCATTAAATCAATTTAGTTTTTCTTAAGATATTTTGCTAACAGACATACATGATTGCCACCTGTAGAAAATTCCAAAGCTCTAAGCAGAAATCATGTTTAATATGGCTCAGGGAGTATATTTTGCTCATCCACTCATTCTCAGCTTCAAGTATACTAAATTTTAGCTAAATATCTTTAAACTTGGCTGAGATACATACATTTTTCTGGTCCTCAATATCAGTTGTCTATTGCGGCCATTTTATATTGTGTTGACTTCAAAAGTAAACAGTTGTAGATCTCAACCAATTGATCACTTCCTATGAGTTTCACCAAAACCTGTTCAGGGGTTCATTAAATATTTTGCTAACAGACAAACAAAGATGACTCCAAGGGTTAAACGCTGTTTTAAAACCAGATTTTGTGTGATCTATTAGTAGTATTTGTTCGACAGGGCTCTCAACTACTACAACACTAAAGTTTAGGTTGATATTTGTAAAAAATGACCTGAGTTATAGTTGTTGGGTCATTAAAATTATTTGATGACATTATATTTTGTTAACAGTTACAAAAATGTCTTAATGTAGAGTCTTAGTGTTCTTTGTACATTTTATCCCCGACGTGTCAGATAGAAGGTGATTGCTTTTTGCTGATGGATACACTGAAGCTGCCTCACTGACCTAGTTTTGATAAGCACAACTGAATCAAGGCATATTAAAGATACGTTGATAAACAGGGAAACACACATGTACAAACTGTGAAAAAGATTCCTTTTACCATATAAAGGAATCATCTGGCAGAAATATGGAGTCATGGGTGTCTTTCTTCAACAGGATGCTATCACGGCCTGATTAGATTGGATGTGTCCCCAGGTGTGTCCAGCCTGAAAAGACAATAAAGGACACCTAAAGGACCTCCCCAAATGTTTAGACCAATTAGACAGTTATGCATTCTCAATATAAGTCTGTGTAATGATGAGTTTGTCAACTTCTTCTGGGTGGAAGCCAGCAGCTACTCACTGTGAATTACTCACGTCTGGACTTCAGCTTTCCTGAACAAAAGAGAATCCATGTGTACTGTACAGTACATTTAACTTTCGCCGGTGTTAGTTATATTTTTTCCTCTTGCAAAAAAACAAACATGTTCTAATATTTTTGGTGACCCTGACGTTCTAAGAAGATTGACCAGAGGTCCAGACTTGAAGATTGTCTGCCAGACCAGTTGGAGACCCCGGAACTCCTCACCATTCACGGCTGGCCCAAGTGAAAGGTAAACAGATCTGTTATTTAAATAAACAAACTCTGCATTAGTTTAATGATGTGAGTATCTGTGTGTGTATGATTGAGATATATATATA
>JBBPBX010051102.1:0-11100 GCA_038048925.1 Garcialebias charrua | reverse complement strand
ATTTATTTCATTCAACCTTTATTTATACAGGCTAGCCTCGTTGAGCCACGGGGACTCATTTACAAGAGGGACCTGTCTCACTCACACCCAGGGTCAATTTAGAGTTACCAATCAGTCTAACATGCATGTTTTTGGACTGTGGGAGGAAACCGGAGCACCCGGAGAAAACCCACGCATGCACGGAGAGAACATGCAAACTCCACCCAGAAAGGCCCCCGGACTGGGATTTGAACCGGGGACCTGCTCGCTGAGAGGCAGCAGCAGTATATATGTATAGTATATACTTTATGTAGACCGGCTTTTATATTGTTTAAAATTCTGACTTCAATTTGGCTGTATGGACTACGAATAGATCACTTAAAAAAAATGAATTATCACATCTAAATCCAAGATGGTCACTACCATATGTAAATTTGACCAGCCTTATCATTTGTGGAAATTATGTTTTCTAATTTGTATTTTTCTTGAGAAAATTGTTTCCTCAAATGATTGGGGTGGCCTATGATTAATATTTTGATGGCCAAGTCCACCCTCCTGGCTCTACCACTGGATGAAATTGCTCCTTCAACTCACCAGAACCTGTCACATCATCTCAAAACCTACAACACTTTTTAAATTCAAATCCCTCAGCAACAGGAGACATCAGCGTATCACTTGTTTAATAAAGAATGTGTTGTTCTTATGCTTTTGCTTAACCAGGACCTGGAAACTCGTGTTACACCTCACATACTGTATGTAATGTGAATGGATAAGTTTTCTTGATAAAACTGATTACGGTAGTTGCTGGAGTCAGTCCAATTTAAAGATGGCTGCCACAGCCAACATAAAACACAAAAATAACTAGAGTCAAGTCAGTGTTACAGATATTGAGCTAACAGCTGGTAGTAGCATCACCCCCATCACATGGTACAATACAATGTGCAAGGTTTTTGCTTAATAATTCTGGCATTGTCTGTTGGCATAAACCATGTCCGTTTGCAAAATATCTCATAAACCACTGGACAATTTTTTTTACATTGTGTTTAGTGTGAATATACATAGGAACAATTTATACATTTCCTGGACTCTCGTTTATAATAAAGATTAAAAATTGTCTGTGCATATTTACACACATGCCCATGCATACAAATACAAGCTGCGCTTCAATAGTTCATATCTATAGGTTCCATTTTTATGTGATCCAAAACGAATGGCTCTGACAGCCTCCAATAGAACAATAAAACTAACACGCAAGCAAACAAACAAACAAACAAACAAATAATAATAATAAAAATAATGACATTAATAATTAAACAGATATATATATCTTCAAATTTTTAACAGTTCAGTTAAATTACTTTAACTCAGCCAGTTTGAGGTTTCAGTTTTGGATGTATTTGAGTTTATCCAGATACCCTAAAAAATCCTTGGGTGTGTTGAACCTGAATTGTAGTGTAGGCCTTAGGTAGAAACCATAGACAGAAGATAAAAATGAAGAAAAAATGGAGGGAAAAAACCACAGTAACTATGTATAAACACTTAACAGACCCTATAATAATAATAATAATAATAATGAATTCAATTTATAACGCGCTTTTCATTAGTGAAAATCTCAAAGCGCTACACACATTGAATGTTACACACATTCATACACCGGTAGTGGCAGACTACCATGCAAGGTGCTTTCCAGTCCTAGCAACTCGGGGTTAAGTGTCTTGCCCAAGGACACAACAACACATGGTGTGGGGAACCGGGATTCGAACCGCCAACCTTCCGATTGGGGGACGACTGCCATTACCACTACGCCACAGCCGCCCCTATAACATCAACCCTGTTACTGTGAAAACAAATCAGATAATTTGACTTGATAGGCCAACTGGTTGTGAAACTGGCAGGACAGGCCCTCATACAGGATAGTTAAGGCAGAGTTGTAAGTGTAATGTAAGTTCTGTTTACCATAGTTTCTTTCTTTTTTGAGTCATTGTATACGAGGCTAAGTCACCAGCTATGTTATAATGTGGTTGTAATATTAACGGGTAAAACATCTTATGCTTCTTTTTCTATAAAATATTGACTAATGTTTTAATGAATGCCCACTGAGACAATTGTTTCTTGAACGCAGGTCAGCATGAAGGGTCTTCTTGGATATTGTGGGCTCCTGTTGATGCTGCTGTTCAGCTCAGTCCAGAATAAGGTAAATACAAAAGGTTGGAAATTATTCCCTGTACTTGTAATCATCTGTGGTTAAAATGTGTACTTTAAATGAAGTCGTTGAACCTCTTTTTCTTGTATTCCTTTAAAACAGAAAGCAGACATTCCTGAAGGTGAGCAGCAGTCCATTTTTACTTATTTGTTATAAAGTTTAAAGACCTTTTGAAGCTGGGATCATCCCTAACGTTTCTTCTTTTGTTCTTCTTGGGAAAAGACTGCACACAGATTAAAAAGCAGGCTCCACATGCTCCTAGTGGAATTTATAACATCCAGCCTGTTGGAAGAAGCTTTCCATTCAAGGTATAAACTGGACTTTTTTGCAACACTTTCTGTTTATTAGTTACAATATGATAAAGTTAACAAGATTGATAGCCAGGTCTCTCTTGTAAATGAGTCATTGAGGCTCAATGGGATTGACCTGCCTAAATAAAGGTTGAATGAATGAATTCAATATTGGACTTCTACAGGTGTACTGTGAGATGCGTCCTGATGGAGGCTGGACTGTTTTTCAAAGACGCAGTGGAGGATCCGTGACTTTCAATAGAGAATGGATAGACTACAAATCTGGTTTTGGATCCCTGTCAGGTATGTGAACAATAAATACCTATATGGTTTAGTTTGTCAGTACATTAACATAATATGTTTAAAAATGTATTTTGTTTTTCTTTTTGTCTGATCTGAATAACTGCTGATCCCTCAGATGACCACTGGCTTGGCCTGGAACAGGTTTTCCTTATGACAAACAGCAGAGCCAAGAGTTGGACTTTGAGGGTGGACCTGTGGGACTTTGAAGGTGGCACAGCCTATGCAGAGTACAAGAACTTCAAACTTGGAAATGAGCAGACAGCTTACAAACTGCAAGTTGGGCGTTATGTTGGAACTGCAGGTATTTGAATATACAGTATTTCACTCCATTTTAGGTATTCAAGCCAGGAGAGAATTTTGACTGATAAAATCAATAATTTTCCTATCAAATTTGGGTCATCGCCTTTATTTAAGGCTACCAGTGCAAAAACATTATTCTTTAATCAAAGTCTTTGTATTGATTTTTTTAGAACACACTCAAAAAAAACAAAACAACGTACAACAAAATTCCCTAGCACACTGAATAAGTCACACAGAAATGAACACATTAGACAGGCATTGACATACGTTCAACATAAGATACAAATGGCTGCCAAGTGTCTCAAAATATCTCAACAGAACCTTTCAGAGTATATCTACCAGTAATCTTTTCCAGACGAACATGGCACATGACTTTTCTTATCCAGTGTTCATATGCTGGGGGGTGTGGATCCTTCTAACTGCATGAAATAACTCTCCTGGCTAGAAGAGAGCCAAAAACAATCAAGTTCCTTTCACACTTGCTAAAGTATGTATCCACTGGGTCCACCCCAAACAATAGAATTAATGGTGACGGCCCGGGTGCATAGTTTTTCCACATATTCCAGAGACAGTATAAAAAATGGATTGCCAATTGCCCTACAGCTTTGGACAAGTCCAGAATGTGTGTAAGAATGTAGCGACAGTTTGTTTACAGTGGATCCAGGTCAGTTTTGAAGGGATTGAGGTGTTCAAAATGATCTAAGCACAGAATTGAGATTTACCTGACTAAATAATGGTTGAATGAATTCAGGAGCACGTCAGCTTAGTATAAAAGATGTAATTGAACACAAAGTTAAAGTATGCAGATAGTACATAAAATCAGAATGCGTTCTGAGGAACAAAGTCAGAGCGAACCTGTCTGGTCATCAATCCTGATATTTGTTCAACCAAACGTTGTGCGTCAGTGAGACTTAAGGCCCCGGCAGAGCTCTGCGTAAGGCAGTACGCCGCTGTACGCCGTACGTGCGCAGAGGCACAAGCGTAACCCTGCAGGGCAGGAACGCGCAAAGCTCAAATTTTACGACCGCGTACGCGAAGCGCGTTGTCTCACAATAAACTGCCCGGCACCGGACTGTTTTGTATGTGACACAAATGAATTAAATTCCCCTTTTTCATCGCTGATCTGGACTTTTCTTTTGTTTTTTGCCAAAAGTCAAGTGATCGCATCGCTTCCTCCTCCGTTGCTCCATGACTGAAATGATGAGAAATGAATGAATTTGTCACGAGCGAATTAAACTCGGGTCCTACGTGGCTGCGGGAGGTTCTAAACATTTCCTGATGGGCTGTGGGCTGCAGGACAAGCGCTCCTGTTTTTATTTTATTTTTTAGAACTTTTTATTAACATATAAAGTTTTAGAACACCGCAGCGGCTGCAGCCAGCCAGCTCGTGCCTTTTTCATTTTTCCCCACCCAACCTGTCAATCAATTCAGTAGGCGTGTCAGCAAATGACCAATCAGAAACCTCAGTTTGTCCCGTAGGTAAACGCTCTGCCTGCTGCTCAAATTACGACAAGAATTTGGAGCAAAAACGCAAGCATTTAACGCGAGAACGAACGCAGAGCTGTGCCTGTGAACGCGTGCGCACAGAACACGTGCGTAGAGCGGCGTACAGGCCGTATGCAGAGCTCTGCCTGGGCCATCATAGGTTTGTCATGCCCTACCTCCTCCGGAGCGGACCGACTTGCCATTGGGTATCTAAACCTCTTGATATTGAGTGACACCGTGTGCCAGCCACTTAGGAACAGCCTGTCTCCATGGTTACTCAGAGCCCCTCTATTGCCGAGGCGGCTTATCAGAGCTGTGGCCGCAAGGTTGTTGGTGCCTGTCGTGGCGGCAACCCTCGAACCCGGTGGTGGACACTGGCGGTGAGGGATGCTGTCAGGCTGAAGAAGGAGTCCTATTGGGCCTTTTTGGCCTGTGGGACCCCGGAAGCAGCTGATGTGTACCGGCAGTCCAAACGGCATGCAGCTCGGGTGGTTGCTGAGGCAAAAACATTGGGCGTTAGAGGAGTTCGGAGAAGCCATGGAGAATGAATTCCATACGGCTTCAAGGCGATTCTGGTCCACCATCCGGCCTCTCAGGGGGGAAAGCAGTACGTAACCAACACCATTTATAGTGGGGGATGGCGTGATGCTGACCTCAACTCGGGATGTTGTGAGTCGGTGGGCAGAATACTTCGAAGACCTCTTCAATCCTCCTGGCACATCTTCCACTGAGGAAGCGGAGCATGAGAACTTTGGGTCGGGCTCTTCAATCTCTGGTGCTGAGGTCACAGAGGTGGTTAAAAAGCTCATCGGTGGCAGGGCCCCAGGGGTGGATGAGATTCGCCCGGAGTTCCTTAGGGCTCTGGATGTTGTGGGGTTGTGTTGGCTTACGTGACTCTGCAATATCGTGTGGACATCGGGGGCAGTTCCCTTGGATTGGCAGACTGGGGTGGTGGTTCCCCTATTCTAAAAGGGGGACCATAGAGTGTGTTCCAACTATAGGGGGAATCACAATCCTAAGCCTCCCTGGTAAGGTCTATTCAGGGGTTCAAGGGCCTCATGTATCAACGGTGCGTACGCACAAAAACCTTGCGTACGCCATCTTCCACGCAAAACTCCGTATGTATCAAAACAGAACTGAACGTGGAAATGTGCGCAGCCCCACGCCAACTCCAGGGCTGGCGTACGCACGTTTCTGTGGTTTTGGTTCCATTGGCGACACCTAGAGGTGATTCTGAGAAACTGTTCATGATGTGAAAATCATCATTGTTCACACCAAACACACATGATTAACAATTATTACATCCACATGGACGCAATTAGAATATAACCTGCAAAAAATATAAAAAACAGAAAGACTGAATAGTTTTGCACAGCTTAAATTCTTGTTTTTTGTTTATTTTTAGCTGTTTTAGCAGTTGAAGAACGTGATGCATGATGGGACAAGACGACATTCCTCTGGTGCAGGGCATATTTAAATGAATTTGCATATTTATATGGAGGCGTGTCAAAGGCGGAGTCGGCCACTCTCTCATGTGCGCTCAATTCCACGTTGATTGTGATGTACAAAAGCAATGTGCGTGGATTCCGGCGTACGCACAGTTTGATACATCTGGATTTTTTTGTGCGTACGCCGTTTTCTGGATTTGACCGTACGTCACGTTTCAGTAAGAAGTCCACGCAAGTCTTTGTACATGAGGCCCCTGGAGAGGAGGGTCCGTCGGATAGTCGAACCTCGGATTCAGGAGGAGCACTGTGGTTTTCGTCCTTGTCATGGAACACTGGACCAGCTCTACACCCTCAGCAGGGTCCTGGAGGGTACGTGGGAGTTTGCCCAACCAGGTTACATGTGCTTTGTGGACTTGGAGAAGGCATTTGACTGTGTCCCTCGGGGGGCCCTGTGGGGGGTACTCCGGGAGTATGGGGTATCAGGCCCTTTGATACGGGCTGTTAGATAGAGAACTCATTTCTAGGCTGGAGCAGTGAGTGGGTATCACAGGGTCAGCCTTCAAATGGTTTGAGTCCTATACCTCTCAGACAGAACCTTTTGTGTTAATATCAACAATTTCAGTTCAGCATCCACAGCGCTTCAGTGGGGGGTACCGCAAGGGTCCATCCTCGATCCCCTTCTCTTTTTGTTATACCTGCTGCCACTAGGTGCTATTTTCTGCAAACACAACATAGCCTTTCATTTCTACGCTGATGATTGTAAAATTTAAGTCCCCCTGAGGCACAGAGGCTCACGCTCTATTCAACCACTTCTTGACTGCCAGGCCAACATCCATCATCAGATGGGTTCAAACTTCTTAAGTTTCAACGAGAAGAAGTCTGAAGTCATGTTGTTCCACCCCAATGGCTCATTCATGAACCATGACATTGACCTTCTCTCTCTAGCCCTGCTAGAGAAACAAACGGTCACTAATCTGAGGGTGATAATGGACCCTTCTCTGAAACTTAACAGTCACGTAAACATGATTGTTAAATCCTGCTTTTTTAAGCTGAGGCGGCTGTCTAAGCTGAAGCACATACTATCCATAAAGAACCTTCAGACAGTAATCCATGCTTTCATAACATCGAGGCTCGATTACTGCAATTCACTTCTGTTCAGAATCAGTCAGTCCTCCGTTGCACGTCTACAACTTGTCCAGAATGCCGCAGCTCGATTTTTAACTGGTACAGGCCATCGAGAGCCCATCACACCAGTTTTGGCCTCCCTGCACTGGCTACCCATTCACCTTCGGATCCAGTTTAAAATACTCATGTATGTTTTTAAATATCTGAACAGTTCTGCTCCACCATATCTCACTGATCTTCTGCAGCCATATGTCCCACCTCACTCTGAGGTCAGCAGACCAGATGCTTAGTCCCAGAAACTCATCGTAAGCTCAGAGGTGACAGGGCTTTCTCAGTTTCAGGTCCAAGACTGTGGAATGAGTTGCCACTGAGTGTCAGGCAGGCTCCAAAACTCACAGTCTTTAAGTCTTTAAGTCTCGCTTGAAAACCCACTTCTATTCTCTTGCCTTTAACACGGTGTGATTTGCTTCGATCCTCTCTGTACTATACATTGTTGGCCATTTTAGTTAGTTTCTGTTGCTATTTATATCTATATTTTTATTCTCTGTTTTCCTGTCCACTGTGCTTTTTGTTTCTATTGTGCAGCCCTTTGGTTGACCTTGTTGCTGTTTTAAGTGCTCTATGAATAAATTGGTATGGTATAGTATGGTAAGGAAGTAGAAGACTCATTGAATCTTCCCTTTCACATATTCTACCATCCTAAGCAAGCACGATGACAACAGTGGAAAGAAAACAAACTCCCCTTTAACAGGAACCTCCAGCAGAACAAGGCTCAGCATAAGTGGCCATCTGCTTTGACCAGTTGGGTTTGAGAGGACAGGAAGGAGAGACAAACAAACACAGAATGGCAGGTCCAGATGTTGGTGCAGGAGTATCCCCTATTGGAAGAAAGACAAAAACACATTTCAAGGATGGAAATAATTGCAAATACAACCAGGTTGAGTAGAGTAAGTAAAGGCAGTAGCATAGTGAAGAAATGTGGTCAGTTTGTCCTCCAGCAGGCTAAGTCTATAGCAGCATAACTAAGGGATAACTCAGGAAATCCAAGCTGACCCTAACTATAGGATTTATCAAAAAGGAAAGTCTTAAGTCCAGTCTTACAACTGGACAGTGTGTCAATGAAATATAATTTCTATTAGATAAAATATTAAATTAAAGAAATGTCTAGAATATATGTATCCTGTTTTGTTATTTAGAATGATATTGTGTTAAAACATGAGCTGATTCTGTTTCCAGTAGAAAATGTAGTTTTAGTTACATGCCTACAACTCCCAACATTCATGCACCCACCCATTATAGAACATAAAATGGCGAGATAACATTGGTTGAGAGCTGGGTCACATGATAAAGTAGGGCTTCCCATTCGTCGATGGTGGTGACTCCTCCTGGGAGGTGTGACCAGACTCTTAGAAGATGGGTTTTCAGTTTACACTTAGGGCCATTGTGTTGCGACCACATGGTGAAGTTGCAATGGCCCAGGGCTGGTGATCTTTGTATGTTACATGTGGGTAAAATAAACCTTCTGAAATGGATGACAATTGCTCCTCCTCTCACTGCTCCAGAGAATATATTTTTACATCAACCTTATGGGCAGAAACTGGAAGTTGGTTCCACAAGAGAGGAGCCTGATAATTGAAAGATCTTCCTCCCATTCTGCTTCTGGAAACTCTAAGAACCACAAGTAAACTTGCAGTTGGAGAGTGCAGTGCTCTGTTGGGAAAATGTGGAACAATAAGCTCTATGAGATATATAATCATACATAAAAACACATGGCTCATGTGGTAATAGAATATATAAATCATACGTAGAAACACGGAATATTTACAGCTTTCTTCTGACACAATAATTTTTCTTATGTTTGGTTATAGGTAAATAAATAGAACTTGTAAGATTTTAAAAGATAAAATATACAATGTCTAACTCTGTCCAAAGGTGATGCCATCCGTGGAGTCTTTCCTGGCACAGACGAAAATGGCTATGGCTTCACCACTATTGACCGAGACAACGATGGCTGCGATCTATGTGTCGTTGAAGGGGACATTGCTATATCTAGTTGTGTCCAAATAAAAAGTGGTGCTTGGTGGTTCAGCAAGTGTGGCTCTGCAGCTTTAAACGGCGAGTGGCATTCTGATGGTAACAACATCGATTCGTCTTCAGGCCTACACTGGTTCACCTGGAAATTTCCTCAACAATATTCAGCCAAGGCCACCAGAATGATGATCAAATCCGAGTAACGCCTTGATTGATGTTGGTCTTATGGCCATGTAAGTTATTCGGTCTTAGAACTAAGGATGTTGTTGCTACACAGATTGTAATATTCTTTGAAGCAATGTTGGAATTTGTGAAACAATGAAAATAAAAACATCCAACCAGGTTAAGTCAGGTCCTCCGGACTGTTTCTTTTTGTTGACTCGTTTCTTCTTTAACCCGCTCAATGGGTCGACTGTTGGCTTGTTGACCCACTATGGGAAGGTGCTATTCATAAGACTGAGTTTGTTGTGGCTCCTCAGACTGATGAAGTCTTTTGGATGAAAGACGACAAACAAAAACAAACCGTCCAGAGGACCTGACTTAACTTTGTTGTTTTACCTGGATCATTGAGCATGAACTTTGATATTTGAAACATTTTTAATAAACTGTTGTTGTGATGTGTTACAGAGTTCTAGCAAAAGCAACAGACAATAGAAATGATTTAAAGGCATTCCTAACCTGCAAGCATGGATGATCTGTGAAATACATTAGAAACCTAATAAATTGCTTTCTCCACTTTTTGTCAGAGTTGTGTAATATTGTGGTTCTATGTAGCCCAGAGCTTTGTTAAAACTTGTGAAGTCTATTAAATGAAACAATAAATGTTTTAAAATAGGGATGTACAATATTGGATTTTTGGCTTCATAAATGTCAAAACTTATTTGGCCAATAACTGATACAAATACCAATATGTATGCCGACTTACAGGGACTACATAGGTTTTTCTGCTGTGGAATTAAAATACTAAATTTTTCTTTGTCACTTTGGCCTGCTACCAAATGCAGATGCCAAAAAGGGGGCTGAAAATGATGTAACACTTCAACTTGGATTACGTTTAATGTCAAATTTATTCATGATATTTACTCTCGCTCTAACACATTGACAACACTTGAACAGTGAAAATTTGTAAATTTTCACAAATCTAAACTCAACTTGACGTCATAGCATTGTGCTGACACTGCACGCATCCCTGTCTCTGGGTTGTCATAGAAAAACAGCGCCTAATATATCTTTAAATATATCTACCTATCTATCTATCTATCTATCTATCTATCTATCTATCTATCTATCTATCTATCTATCTATCTATCTATCTATCTATCTATCTATCTATCTATATATATATATATATATATATATATATATATATATATATATATATATATATATATATATATATATATATATATATATATATATATATATATATATATATATATATATATATATATATATATATATATATATATATATATATATATATATATATATATATATATAAATATATATATAAATATATATATATATATATATATATATATATATATATATATATATATATATATATATATATATATATATATATATATATATATATATATATATATATATATATATATATATATATATATATATATATATATATATATATACTGTATACCACTTCACATCTTAGCTTGATTTTTATACATTTGATTAAGTTATAAACTTTTGAGTCAGTTGAAGTGGATTGGCAGCACGGTGGCGCAACTGGTAGAGCTGCTGCCTCTCAGCGAGCAGGTCCCTGGTTCAAATCTCGGTCCAGGGGTCTTTCTGGGTGGAGTTTGTATGTTCTTTCTGTGCATGCGTGCGTTTTCTCCGGGTACTCTAGTTTCCTCTCACAGACCAAAAACATGCATGTTAGACTGATTGGTAACTCTAAATTGTCTCTAGGTGT
>JBBPBX010051101.1:8131-24709 GCA_038048925.1 Garcialebias charrua | reverse complement strand
GTAACAGGCAGACACAGTTAGCGTCTATAGGTAGTCAACAGATTTAATGAAAAGTAACTAAAATACATGAAACTAACGACTCGCCGTCGAATGGTCGACACAAAACCCTCAATAAACTCCTCCGGCCACGTTAATTTGGCTTGAAACAGCGGGGTTCTCTACGGATTTCATTAGTAACCCAGCACTACCGGTGTAACAGGCAGACACAGTTAGCGTCTATAGGTAGTCAACAGATTTAATGAAAAGTAACTAAAATACATAAAAATAACGACTCACCGTCGCGTGGTCGACACAAAACCCTCAATAAAATCATCCGGCCACGTTAATTTGGCTTGAAACAGCGGGGTTCTCTACGGATTTATCCAAGTACCCAGCACAAACAGTAGTCACAGTTCACCCGAGTTCACCTCTGAGTGACCCGGAAGTTGTCAAGATGGAATAGTCCATTTTTAGTAGGGGGATAAAGAAATCGACCGTTTTTTTTATTGCGTATTTAATGATCGTTTTCATCGTAACTATAATTATTTTTATGTTAAATGTACATTAACAAGCATGAGCAATGTTAGTGATGTAGGTGACTGCACGGGGCGAGGCGGGGCCGGGGCCACTGCTGAAATGGGACCCCCAGGCATTTACCTACATGGTAGAGCCGAGTCTGTTCTCAGCTCTGCCCCCCTCCCCCTCACACCCTTTCCTCCTCTGCTGTTTACGGTGGGGAAAAAGGTAAAACAAGCAGCATAAGAGCTTGTAAATAAGTTTATTGGTTTTTACTGATAGATAATTAGTTATTAGCGGTACTGCATTTTAAATAAAAATAGCACAAATCCGCTTATGAATTATAAAAGTTAGTCAATTCACAAAAACGCTGACAAAAAGTTTAGGTCCACTGTAAGCGGAATAGCGCTTTAGCGCTCTCTAGCGGTCTGTGCCCACCACTGGAAATACGGATGTTGTGCTCGTTCCTTTTCCTGTTGGTGCGACGTAATCTTTAAAAGTTGACTCCGGCACAGCTCCGGCATCCGGCAGAAATAGGATCGGATCTAATTTTGACGGACTGCCGTCCACTCACCGCCGCTCGCCGCCGCCGTGCGGAGCCAGTGTAAACGCTCTCATTGATTATAATGGGTGCGTATTTGCTGCGGAGCCAGTGTAAACGCTCTCATTGATTATAATGGGTGCGTATTTGCTGCGGAGGTCAGACCAGAGCCGGAACGCATGTAGTGTAAATTAGGGGTCATTCTTTTACTTTGTGTTACTTCCGGCTCTTGGCGAAGCAGGTCGCTTCTCTGCTCCTCTCCTGCCCTAAAGTTTTCCTCCTCCCTGATTTTGCACTTTTGTCTCGTCTGCAACTCTTCAGTGCTCACTCGAAGCAATTTGGAACATGGATTTAATTGCATGGGCTGTCTCCTCTATCAATAAAATGTTTTTTCACGAAGTGCTCCGGACCATGAGAACCGGCGTGCCCCCTCGACACGCATGCGGTGGGATATATCATGGACTCGTGGGGCGAGTGGAAGATGATGTGTCTGACCGTTCTTTCAGTCGAGGACGTGGAAGATCTGTGGATAATTGGATTTATGGTAGCAGGTGCGCTGCGCTTTGGCTTATGCGGGGGCTTCTGCTACTGGAAACTGAGGAAGACTTCCGCGGCGATCAACGCGCCGGCGAAACTTCCTGCTCAGAACGACTCTTTGATCCGAGCTGTGACCTCAATGAACCAGCTGTTGTTTGAGCTGAATCGCACGATGGGAACAGTTGTGGACGACCGCAGACCTGCGGTGCGTTTTGGGACTCGTTTACAACCGAGCGGGCGAAATCAGGGAGGAGAGGGAGACCTGTAAGCTCGGGTTGAATGAAAGCTCACATAATTCGGATGAAATTGGACTCAGACGGCACCTGGACTCAAGGCTAACAGTCAGAGTACACTGTAGCCTGCCCTGAAAAATAAATAAATCAACTAATCTAATCGGGACACCCCAAGCAACCTTGAACAAAGGCTGACTGCAAACCTCTCCTGGAGTCTGAAGCTGTTGGAAAAACTGTTCCCCCCCCCGAGAGCTCTGTGTGTGTCTTCAGATGAGCAGCTGAGCCCATCTGCAGAACTGTGCTCTATCTGGCGATTGCTCACAGACTTATCTCCCTGCTCCGCCACCAAAATGCAACATGTGCTTTGTCTTATCTTTGTGCTTGAGCTGGTAGAGTTTTTTTGACTTTATCATAAAATGTCCTAAGACAAAATGTGATAGATTCTTTTTTGAATACCATTGATTATCCTTCTGTAACCTTCCTTTTATCCTCCCTTTCTGACATGATCTAACACCTGACCTGTTTCTCTCAACCCCTCCTTACTCCGCTCTCACACTCAATTTATAGGAAACTGATCGATCACTCAAGTTGTACATATGTTATGATGTTAAATTTATGATTCTGTTAAATAAATGGTTCAGAACCAACATAAATTAACGTTTCATTGTGATTTACATCTTATCAGCTGGTCACAAGATTTATGGATTAATCTGAAAAAGGGAGAACCCATGAATTATTGATGATATTTTGTGTCAGTATAAAATCTGCTCATTTTACATCTAGTGTATGGGACGATCAGTAAAACTGAACACCCCTATATTACTAAACGTATATATCAGAGTCAGAGAGTCAGAGAGTCTTTATTGTCATTTGCACCGCATGTGGTACATGTGATGAAAACGAGATTATGTACACGGGGTCCCAGTTACATCCAACAACAAATGCAAGAGAAAAACAGTAATAACATCTAGAATTAACTAAGAAAAACATCAACTAGTAATACACTAAGCCCTAATGTAGTGGAAAAACATCATTATAAACAGCAGCACGAACATGAGTCTGTATGAGCAGATGGTCACAGATGAACACAGCAACAAGAAAACAGATCAGCATCAGCATGATGTGATATTTTGCAGTGTTTATTTTATTTTTTTATTTTTTTATTCATTCATGAGTCTAACAGCCTCAGGGTAGAAGCTGTTCCTCAGTCTAGTGGTTCTACATTTGATGCTCCTCAACCTCCGTCCTGAGGGGAGTGGGGCAAAGAGTGAGTGTGCTGGGTGAGTGAGGTCTTTCATGATGCAGGTGGCTCTTTTCCTGCATCTGGAGGTGTAAATGTCTGTGATGGTGGGGAGACTGACTCCGACAGACCTCTGTGCAGCCTTCACCACTCTCTGTAGAGCTTTCCTCTCTGCAACTGTGCAGCCTCCATGCCACACATTGATGCTGGAGCACAGGACGCTCTCCACTGCACACCTGTAGAACGAGGTGAGAACTGGGCTGCTCAGACCAGCTCGTCTCAGTCGTCTGAGGAAGTAGAGTCTTTGATGACCTTTCTTGATCAGGCTGGTGGTGTTGTTGCTCCAGCTGAGGTTATCATTCAAGTGTACACCCAAGTATTTGTAGCTGGAGACCACTTCCACTGCAGATCCACCTATTTTCAGTGGGGCGTGGGTGTGTTTATTCCTTCTGAAGTCCACAATCATCTCCTTTGTCTTCTTCACATTCATGTGAAGATTATTCTCTTTGCACCAGCTCTCCAGGTGTTCCACCTCCTGTCTGTAGCTGGACTCATCATTGTTTGTGATGCATCCCACCACCGCTGTATCATCTGCAAACTTAACAATATGACAGCCTGGAAGTGTGGCTGTACAATCATATGTGAGCAGAGTGAACAGAAGGGGGCTCAGCACACATCCTTGAGGAGAGCCAGTGCTGAGGGTTATGGTGGAGGAGGAGAAGTTGTGGATCTTCACGGACTGTGGTCTGTCTGTTAAGAAGTCTAGTACCCAGTTACAAATGGAGGGGCTTAGTCCAAGTGTGATAGTTTGTCTATCAGAGTTTGGGGGATCATGGTGTTGAAGGCAGATGTGAAGTCCACAAAGAGCAGACGCACGTATGAGTCCTTCTGATCCAGGTGGGTGAGAGCAGTGTGGACCACGGAAGAGATGGCGTCCTCTGTTGATCGGTTCTCGCGGTATGCATATTGATGAGGGTCCTCGTTGATGTTGACGGTTGTCTTGATGTGGGACATGACCAGTTTCTCAAAACATTTAGCGACTATCGGGGTGAGGGCCACTGGTCTATAGTCATTCAGACCAGTCACTGTGGAGCTCTTTGGGACTGGGATAATGGTCGCGGTCTTCAGGCAGGTGGGAACTGACTCCAGTGCAAGTGAGGTGTTGAAGATGTCAGCCAGCACCTCACAGAGCTGGTCCGCACATTCCTTCAGAACTTTCCCTGGGATGTTGTCTGGTCCGGTTGCTTTATGAGGATTAATCTTCCTGAGACTGCCTCTCACTTCTGCTGCGGTCACTCTGAGATGCTCTTCATCTGGTGATGAGGTGAGTCTGGTGCTAGCTGGTGTACACACATGCATATTTAAATGTAAATGTGTGTATTTCTATTTATGTATGTATGTATATGGACAGTAGACATCTTTCATTATTGTAGACTGCTAGTTTATGAATGGAGTAGGCAATTGTAAGCCTTAATTGGCTTCAGCCTATTTCTTTTTTGGTAAAAGGTTAATTTGTAAAATAGTATTTTATATTCGAGGAATCTTTTCGAGGAAGGAGTATTTTATATTGTTTTCCTTTTCTGTAATGTTGTTAATATACCAAAAATAAAGTTGAGTTGAGTTGAATGAATCTCATGCTTTGTTTTCTAGGAGTGTCCTTGATATTTACTGTATATCATGAGTGGAGAGCCATTCATTTGGACATGCTTGACACTTGGAAGCTGAGGAATGATGTCTGCCCACAAATCTCTTATTTTGATCAGCCGTTTGAAGAAGCGCCTTCTTGGCCTGTTGTCAAATCCT
The DNA here is from genome assembly GCA_038048925.1 of Garcialebias charrua. Taxonomy (NCBI): domain Eukaryota; kingdom Metazoa; phylum Chordata; class Actinopteri; order Cyprinodontiformes; family Rivulidae; genus Garcialebias; species Garcialebias charrua. The sequence goes on along the minus strand of JBBPBX010051101.1, from coordinate 19,860 downwards.
GCAGTAGCAGTGGAGATGATGCTGCACTGAGGGAACAACAATCTCGGATTCCTGGCAAGGAAATGGTTAGATATTTTATCTAGACTGGTCCTGGGGTTTTTGATCTGTTCAGAGACGGGATTACAGTATAATGAAATTACGACACGGTTCAGACTGGGTTAAACTGGGCCAGCGACTCTAAAAAGAGTCTCCCAGGGATTCAATATCTGTCAAGGAATAGTTTATTTTGCTTGCCGCATCACATAGAAAGGCTTTTGAAGCACAGTCTCATATTTCATTACACATCAATCCACGTAAGATCCGTTGAGATCACACTTAGTCACACCCCTTCATACACGTGATAGGAAGAGCTCCCCTTCTGCGAAGGAGGAGTTAAGGCCCTATAAATTTGTAATGACACGGGACATCAACCACTCTGACTGTCAGAGAGCAGAGAGGCCAGTGCTGTAAACTGTAACATTTTCCTGCCTTGATTGTAATACAATTGATAAAACTGAATTAATGTTTCCTTGATTTATTTAGTGTGTTACCACTTCTGAGGTAAATCGAACTGTAAGGATTGGCTCCGTCCCCTCCTTACACCCTGTCTGTTCCTCTGTTGTTCTGTCAGCTCAGCGTCACAGGTGTTTGTGTTTATCGTTAATTAAGGCGTGTATATTAGTCAGCAGTCATGTGTGTCTCATTGTCGGGTCATTGTCCCTGTTACCCTGGTGTGTCGTTCCCCAGCTCCTTGGTCTGTGAGTACATCTCGTCTTCCTGTTTGGGTTTAGTGTTTAGTGTTTAGTGTTTAGTACTCAGCCACTGTAGAGCGTCCGTATAGTTTTGTAACTGCCTCGTCAGTTGTTTTGTTTTCATCTTATTAAAGTATTTTGGTTTTACTCGTGCCTCTGAAGTCTACCTGTCTGCACCACGGGACTCATCAACCACACACCGCACCACCGTGACAGAATGACCCGACCATTTTGAGTCCCGCGGACAGGTAACATAGACTCACCTAGAGGCTGAAGATGTCTGCTCGGAGGGAGGCTGCAGCCATCAGAGTTGGCGGGTTTCGAACCGAGCCCGCTTGGAGCAGCAACAGGTCCGAACCAGAGCAGCTTCCATCACCAATGCTGATAGCAGAGCGAGCGAGGGAGCGTCGGGGCGGCTGCTCCGACCGGTTCACCTTCGCTCCTGCACGAGCCATCTCGTTGTGGGATGTGTCCGACGACAGCTCGGATTCGGACCCGGGAGGACTCCTGCCGCTTCCAGCTCCGGAGACACGAGGCCGCAGGAGAAAGCGGCGACCGGCGAAGCCGCGCGCTTCCGGGTTTCAGCCTGCTAGTTCTCCCACGCTGTCAGAAGAGCCGGCGGGCGTTTCAAAGGGGGAGGGGTACCCACGTCCGTGCACTGTGACGTCTCAGGGGAGACGTGCTTTGAAGGGGGGGCATGTGTCCCCTCACACCACGTCTGCAGGAGTCACGGAGACTCCTGCACGCCACACAGCTGAGAGGAAGCGTCCTCACAAAACTCCTCCACAAAGGGAGCAGCCCGCTCACACTTCGACCACAGGGGTCGCTACTCCTGCAGGACTCACACAGGAAGAGCCTGCAGGACACACTGAAGGAGATCCCACCTCGACCACAGGGGTCGCTGTGGGACGGAGATCTGAGGAGGCCAATCTAATTTTCCAGCAGATAAAAAGACTGTTTCATGCTGCTGTCAATAAACCTGACCCTTGTTACAAATATAAGACATACTCCATTATTGTAGACATCATTGTTAACAGTCCCTGTTCTGTAATTGACCCAGGTTTCATTCAGATCCTGACTTTGGCTAAGATGGGGCAGGAGGAGAGTAAAGCCAAGATGGAGGGCGCTGTGCGCTACTCCCAAACCACCTACAGAGGGTGCTGTTCTGCCTGAAGCACCTACAGGGGGTGCTGTTCTGCCTGAAGCACCTACAGGGGGTGCTGTTCTGTCTGAAGCACCTACAGGGGGTGCTGTTCTGTCTGAAGCACCTACAGGGGGTGCTGTTCTGTCTGAAGCACCTACAGGGGGTGCTGTTCTGTCTGAAGCACCAGGGGGTGCTGTTCTGCCTGAAGCAGCTGCTCCTGCATCGCCTACAGAGGGCGCTGTTCTGCCTGAAGCAGCTGCTCCTGCATCGCCTACAGAAAGCGCTACATCACCAACTGAGGGCGTTGCATCTACGCCGTCTCCAGAGGGTCCCTCGCCGTCTCCTGAGGGTCTCGGCGCGACGGACGCCTCCGCCACTACAGAGGGTCTCGGCGCGACGGACGCCTCCGCCACTACAGAGGGTCTCGGCGCGACGGACGCCTCCGCCACTACAGAGGGTCTCGGCGCGACGGACGCCTCCGCCACTACAGAGGGTCTCGGCGAGACGGACGCCTCCGCCACTACAGAGGGTCTCGGCGCCGCGGACGCCTCCACATCCATGGAGGGTCCACTCATCGCAGACGCCTCCACATCCATGGAGGGTCCACTCATCGCAGACGCCTCCACATCCATGGAGGGTCCACTCATCGCAGACGCCTCCACATCCATGGAGGGTCCACTCCTCGCAGACGCCTCCACATCCATGGAGGGTCCACTCCTCGCAGACGCCTCCACGTCCATGGAGGGCCCACTCCTCGCAGACGCCTCCACGTCGATGGAGGGCCCACTCGTCGCAGACGCCTCCACGTCGATGGAGGGCCCACTCGTCGCAGACGCCTCCACGTCGATGGAGGGCCCACTCGTCGCTGACGCCTCCACGTCGATGGAGGGTCCATTTATCGCTGACGCCTCCACGTCGATGGAGGGTCACGTATCCAGTCTCAGGGGGTCCTTGGAGGGACCCCCTCACGTCTACTGCTGTCCAGAGGGGTCTCAGGAGAGACCCCCTCACGTCTACTGCTGTCCAGAGGGGTCTCAGGAGAGACCCCCTCACGTCTACTGCTGTCCAGAGGGGTCTCAGGAGAGACTCCCTCACGTATCCTGTCTCGAGGGGTCCTTGGAGGGACCCCCTCACGCCTACTGCTGTCCAGAGGGGTCTCAGGAGAGACCCCCTCACGTCTACTGCTGTCCAGAGGGGTCTCAGGAGAGACCCCCTCACGTATCCTGTCTCGAGGGGTCCTTGGAGGGACCCCCTCACGTCTGTTCAGTGGGGTCTCAGGTGAGAGCCCCTCACGTCTACTGCTGTCCGGAGGGGTCTCAGGAGAGACCCCCTCACGTATCCTGTCTCGAGGGGTCCTTGGAGGGACCCCCTCACGTCTATTGCTGTCCAGAGGGGTCTCAGGAGGTCTACTGCTGTCCAGTCTCCACACTCGAGGTCTCTACGCCTGGAGACGTCTCTACGCTTGGCGCCGCTGCGCCGCATGAGGGGGCTCCTATTCTGGGTGGGCCCTGGAGGGTCCCACCCTCGTCTTCGACCGTCCTGAGGCCTCGTCTTCGACGGAAGCTCCTGCTCGACGGATGGCCCCCGGGACGCCCGCCTGAGGTGTCTCTGCGTTATGGCTTGCCTCATGGTCGTCCACCAGAAGGGGTACTGCGCGATGGACGCTCTCCCGGTCGCCCACCTGAGGGGTCCTTGCCCGGGGTCGACGTCCTGGTCTCGATGTTTGGGCGCTTATTGGTTTCTAGGTTTAGCTTTTTGTGTTTAGCTATTGTCCCAGGCCCTGTTCCTGTCGGTTTTTGGTTTGTTGTCCTTGTGTTTTGCCCGCCGTCCTTGCGGTTCCTCCCTCTGCCCGCCCTGTTTTTTTTTGGGGTGTTCTTTTGGGACGCCGGGGGGCGTCTTTGAGGGGGGGGTACTGTAAGGATTGGCTCCGTCCCCTCCTTACACCCTGTCTGTTCCTCTGTTGTTCTGTCAGCTCAGCGTCACAGGTGTTTGTGTTTATCGTTAATTAAGGCGTGTATATTAGTCAGCAGTCATGTGTGTCTCATTGTCGGGTCATTGTCCCTGTTACCCTGGTGTGTCGTTCCCCAGCTCCTTGGTCTGTGAGTACATCTCGTCTTCCTGTTTGGGTTTAGTGTTTAGTGTTTAGTGTTTAGTACTCAGCCACTGTAGAGCGTCCGTATAGTTTTGTAACTGCCTCGTCAGTTGTTTTGTTTTCATCTTATTAAAGTATTTTGGTTTTACTCGTGCCTCTGAAGTCTACCTGTCTGCACCACGGGACTCATCAACCACACACCGCACCACCGTACGAACCGGGGGAAATGACGTGGGCTGGAGGCGGGTCCTTGGGTCCGAGAGGAAGCCTCTGGGTGGCCGGAGACCTACAGCCAGCCCCTCGTTTTAACAAAATAAAGAGGGAGAATAGCTGGGTCACCATAAATGTCTCTTAGAAAAAGATAAAATACTATTTAATCCAGGGTGGCAAGTTAGTTTGGAGATATGAATCTATTCCATCCCCTTACCATTAACAGCATCAGGGACAGTCTACCTGGGGTGCCAGATGTTTTGGTCGATCCTCTGAGCCTCCTAGTTAACCCTGAAGATGTTCCAGTTCACCATGCTGACAGTACATGTAAGGGAAAATGTAATTTCATCCAATTTGAAGACTCAGGGGAAGAGAACTGACAGTAAACAGCATCTGGTTTAATGTTGTTTATGCCTGAATGATAGGTAATGGTGAATTTAAACCAAGCAAAAACAGAGGTCATTGGGCTTGGCATGCGTTTAGTTGTTTTGCTTCCTAAATTTATGCTAGATTCTTATGATAGGTCCAGATTATGAAGGGTTTTTCTGGCCTTCCAACCGGTGCCTCCACTCTTCAAGAACCATATCAATGGTGAGTATCTCTTATGTCCACCAACAGCACAGCATATTAACCTCCTAGGACCTAGCATCCTGGACAACCTGGCATCCACATGCAAGAGTTTGGGTCTAAGGAGCTTAAAGGAGGACACAAGACAAATATGAGATTTCAAACTTTCTATTTATTTAAGCTGCTACTTCCTGAAAAAAAGATTATTAAGAACCCCCAATTCCCATGTTCACCTAGCCTGGTTAAAACCAGACCCTTGTCCTTCACTTCGCTTTGGACTAGGGTCTGGGACTTCTCTCATAGACAAGGATTTCTCCGGTAGATTTTTGACCGGACCAATCAGAGAACAGAAGGCGGAGTTTTGTTAGTTTAGCCTGGCGAGGTCCAGGCTATTCAGATAAATAGCTCAGAAACCACTCGGTGGATATTTTTTCTGCTACCAGTGTGTAATTATATGGCTCTAATTTACTGACTGTTGGCCTAGATTAAACATTTGAGATAAAATTCGATTTTTTATCATTTATTTTCGTAGCGCACCCGAGGCTGTTTGGAAAATGTCAAACCGAAACTATTTAAATCCAGCAGATTTGACCATTTCGTGAATTGATTTAGGAACTGTTAAGCTCAGGAACACTTCTGATATAACGTCAGCTAAGAAATATATTTTTTCTCAGCAAAGAAATAATAGTTTTTTACCTTGTTTTCATGAAAATTCCTTCGTCAGTCGACGTCGTTCAAAACTCCGCCTTCTGTTCTCTGATTGGTCCGGTAATCCGCCTTCTGTTCTCTGATTGGTCCATTCAAAAATCTACCGGAGAAATCCTTGTCTGTGAGAGAAGTCCCAGACCAAGTCCCAGACCCTAGTCCAAAGCGAAGTGAAGGACAAGGGTCTGGTTTTAACCAGGCTAGTGTCCACCAAAAAAGACACAAAAATCCAAAACAACAACTTAAAGGTGGACCTGGTGAACAAGCCAAACCAAAGAAAAAGTACAGCGGCCAGTTTGAATCAAACTAGCTAATTAGATGATGGGCCAACCCTATACAGGGCTGTCAAAGCCACTGCTGATACCAGACTAAAGCCACAAAACACACACACACACACACACACACACACACACACACACACACACACACAAAACACACACACACACACACCCACCCACACACACACACACAAAAACACCTATTACAAAATGAAATGCAAGAACAGGACTACTGGTCCCATTAGGCCAAAACCTCTACAAAAAACATACAAAAAAGTAACAAAACTTACCTGTGGTGGCTGAAGCTACCAGCTGCCACAGCTCCAGGATTAGGACAAAACACAAAGGCCCTTGAAAACCCAGGGTGGCCAAGAAAAAGGTCCAAACAAGGAGGTCCAAAAAGAAAGAGAATGAGAGGTCCAAAAATGTGGGAGCATGAGCAAGTTCACAAACAGAGTGAGTCTGAGAGAGCGAGCTCCCCGAAACCAGCTTATTTCTGGGAGGACAGAAAAGGTCATAGTCCAAAACAATTAAAGGCTGATTATCCAACCCAAAACCTGTCCAAAAGGACAAAATAATTAGGCCAATGTGCCCCAGGCACATAACAGTAACTCACAATTACCTACATCATAGATATTAAACATTGAGAGTAGAAAATACAAGGGTGGAGCTTGTCATCGACTTCTGATCTTTGAGATAACACTGCCCCAACTCCAGAATCCGAGGCATCCACCTCCAAGATGAATTGTGTAACAGGTCCCAGGATGACCACAGTCACAGTAAAGGTTACCGGTATGAAGCAGGTGAAAGAAGAGCAATGAGGACAGGATGCATCATATGTCCCTCCAGATTTCATCTGTTTTATTCCCAAACTCACAACATAATATTAACACAGTGTCTAACAAGATTAAGTCGGGTCCTCTGGACAGATTCTTTTTTATTGAAACATTTGGTATTGTATCCAAAAGATTTAACATTTCAACAAAGGAGAATCTGTCCAGAGGATTTGAATTGACTTTGTTAGATTTTCCTACCTGGATTATTGAGCATGCATCAGGACATTAACACAGTGTATTTCTGATTCCTTAATTTCAGTTTCCTATAGTCACACTTGTAACACCCTTACAGTGTTCCTCTTACTACTTAATGCCACTGTCTCATCAATACACTCCCTTCATTCCTTTGATCTGCACATTCTCGCCATTAATTAAATTAATTGACAGTTTAGTGTAAATACATGTAATTCACATTTTCTATTTTACAGTGTACAACTGACTAAATGCTTCACATTCAGTACATGCTCGGTTTTCTATACTGTAGTACTCTTCTCACCCCAAACTGTGGTCAATCACCTACTGTTCTGTAAAAGACAGACTACAGAAATGCCAAAACAAGGAAAACCATTTAAACTTCACCATTCACATTTCAATACATTCTTATAAAACAACTGTCTTATCCTGTGGCTTCATACCTTGTGTGACTAATTACTCGCAGAGTATAGTAACTACTGAAATTTCTTCTCTCTGGAGAAATCCAAAAACTGCCCATGCTGCAGTTACAACTTTTGGTGGGAACAAGAGAAGGATTTCATCTGTGTCTGTCTGCTTTAACAAGATGATTTCACCCTAGTTGTCTCAGAGTGGGGCACACATGCCGATGCTTCTTACTGCATCGGCATGTGTGCCGATGCAGAGGACCAGACTTAGCTTTTTTAGATAGAGCTTCTTACTGCAGTTTAAGTTCATCACTGTTGCAGTTTATGATAACCAGAGCTGAGATAATGTTCTGCTACTGGATTGTTTACATTACTTACATACTGTACTCTGGGTATTATGAACAAAAAATGCTTATTTATTTATTGTTCTATTTAAATTATCATTACTAATACCAAGTAATGGTTTAATATGTACTGTACCTCGATTTTGAAGTTATGTTTCTGTACATTTTTGCTACGGCAGAGGGAGGAAAATTTTGAGCTACTAGTTATTTTCTAGCATTCACTGCAAATTTGAATGTGTAAAGGGGTTAAAGGGGGGGTCAGTTTAATACTGACCTCTTTATCCTTAATTAATCTACTTATTCAGATTGAATAGTAAATTCACGGATTCTCTTCTTTTTCAGTTTATTCAATATTTCTGTGATCTTTATGATGGATAAATAAACAGAGCCATTAAGTGACAAAGACGTTAACTTAGTTTGATATGTCAAAGAGACACTATCATTTATTTAGAATAAATCAACTAAATTAACACCATTACACTTGATTGACATGATTTCACTTTCTTTCAATTTAAAACGTCAGCACACTTAAATTCAACACAACAGACATAAATATTGGATGTTAACATATTTAGTCTGTGGGCTCTTTTAGCTTAAAAATATAGTTTCCAGCTTAGATAGAGAGGGGAAAGAGTAGGAGGAATAAGAGGTTGGAGAGATTAAGTTATTTATCTCGAGTGTAACCAGAGATGACACATTCCATCCGACTTCGGCTAAATCCCAGGTACGTTTGTAAACCGCTCTTTACCTTTTGACGATGCGTCTGATAAAGATATTGCCAGCCTCCCAGGTGCACGGAGTCCTTCCGGCCCTCGTACGTCTGAACTGGTCGTTTACTTCCAACGTCTCCTCGGATCCGCGTCAGCCGTCAGAAACATGTGGCAGCTTCTGGCTGACTTCAAGACGAGATGTTTCTCAAAGGAAGTTCATTAAGAACTTTGGAGCTTTTGCTCGGGGAACTGGATGGAGACGTCCATCAGTTCTAGCTGACAAGTTAGTCTTTGGCTCTTGACCAAGCTTGACCAGCTGCAAGGCAGAGAGCTTTCAGGTCTCCGTCCATTCAAACTCTTTGTCCATTCAAAGACTGAAGCGTTTCCGCACAGTTAGAACTTAAAAGCAGGAACACAGAGAGGAGTTCACTTGCTTTATCAAACCCAAGGTTACAAGCCAGCAGCAGAGAGAAATGTTTAGGAAAAAAGACAGATAACGCTGGAGCCCTGCTCATCAGACTGTCTCTGAGTTTCTAAACAAAACCGTCCGGTCTCTGTGACCCGAAGGCTTCACCTTTAAACACAGCAGTGAAGACAGTAATTAACACATTTCAGAATAACACAGCATAAAAGCACATATCATGAAAATGAGAAAAGTTATTCTTGATTACATTAGAATAAAATCAAGATATAGAAATAGTCTCTTTTAGTGACTATATGTCCTCAGATTATAACTAATGGAATAATTGTGTTAAATGTCCTGCTTTACTGAGAGGTCAGTAAAGGTCATCACTGGACAGTTCAAAAGTACACAGGTGTCTTAAAAGTGGACAAGGTCATGTCCACTACATCTCCCCCCTTTTGGAAGCCATCGCCAGTCGTTGGGGATGGGGTCCAACACGAAAGGAAACCTTGAACTGTCTCTGATCTTGAAGTAATCCGGCGAGTGGAAAAGAAAAAATCAAAAATTATAATCCCATAAAGTTTTTGGAACTTCCATACTGTTCGTAGGTAATCCCATTGCGGTAAGCTTTTAATCCCTCGGAAAACTGAGTCTGTTAACTCTTGGAAAACAAAGTCTGTGATCCTTTGGAAAACAAAGTCTTATAATCCACAGCGGTAATCCCACAGCAGTAAATCCACAACGATTAGTTTTGTTGATTGATCAGCAACAATTGTTTTCATAATCAGCATGTAGAGGGGATCCCTCGATTGACGCAGAGGAGGCGATCCTTGGATGAAGGTTGAAGACCAAGCGTTGGAGCTGCAGGTCCCCACATCGAAGGTTGTTGGCTGGTTGGTCTCCAGTCAGTGCCACTCTGGTTCTATGTGTCATGCAATTATGTGGTTTTAGGTGGGCTTATGATTGGGATTTTACATTAGGCCCTACCTATATGCACCTGGTATGTAAGCTATCATGGTTTAGATCAGCTATAATTACCAATTAAGGGGTGGATCAATTCTGTAAATTAGATATAGGGATCTATACCTATAGAATTTTGGAGGGCTTCTGTAACGAAGGCCTCTAATTCCAAACTATTCCTCCATTCATTACTTAGTTTAGGTTAAACTAAAGTAGAAAAATGAAATATAGTTTGATCTAAATGTCTGTTGTCTTTTAGACGAACGACGTAGGATTTGGTGTACCTAATAAATTTTGAAGTCTATGGCGAGACTCATCAAAATGAATAGATAATCTAGAATAGAAACGATCGAATCGGTTCAATTTAGAAATCGTGAGGCCAGTGTAGTTTATGGTACCTTGAGTAGCTTTAAACTACATTGACTCTTCAACGGTTGAGATTTAACAAAACGAACTGCATGTTGGCATAGTTAGATCCATCTTATGCATTAATCAATGTTAATACAAAACCTTTTTTGGCTGGGAGTGTCCAGAACCACAACAATATCTCAAATAATGACAACAGTAATGACTAAACAACAAGGAAACAACGTTTCACTGCTTCGACACACTCTTGTCGTCAGATTCCAAAGTGCAACACACAAGAAAACAGGTCTCAACTTTATGACCGAGGTCAACTTAAATCTTGTGGATTTAAATGGTTGTTAAGATTAGTTTTTGTTGTGGGTGTTGGACTTAGCGTTTCTAAGTTCAAGTTGGACAATGCGACTTATAGGGTGGGAAATATGGTAGTTTAAACCTGATTAGTTTATTTACTAACTTGTGTTTGGACGACCTTATTATCCCATGAAGTCGGTGAGTTTGTGAGATCTTTGTCTTTTGTGGAGTCATTGAACGCCTTGTAAGGTTTGATCTGATTTCGATGTACCCATTTAGCAATTGGCTCTTTGCGGCCTTTGCTGATTTTGATCTCGTAGACGACTGAGGACACTTTGTCTGTTATCAGATGAGGTCCAGTCCACCTGGGCATTAGTTTGCGGGCGAGAGTTCCGGTCCCGGACTCTCCTTTCCCGGTTGCTGGGGCGAACGTATAGTACCAGACTCTGTCTCCCACTTGGAGTTCATTGTGAGAGGCCTTCTGGTCATAGTACGCCTTGCGTCCTTCAGCGGACCTTTCCAGGTTTTTCTGGGCGAAAGCAAAAGTGTTTCTGAGGTGTACATTCAAATCTTTCATGTATTGTTGTGTAGTGTAGGCTGTCGCCATGACGGCGTCGCCTGGTTGGTACAACAGGTGTAGAGGGAGAGTCATCTGTCGACCGGTCATCATCTCGAAGGGAGAGATGCCAGTTGATGTGTGTGGAGTGGCTCTTATGGCCATGAGGACCAGAGGGAGTTTCACATCCCAGTCCTTGTGGTTTGCAGCCACGTATTTCTTCAAAATACTCACCACAGTTCTGTTTGCTCTCTCAACTTGGCCTGAAGCCTGTGGGTGGTAGCCGACATGAAAGTTGGCCTTGACGCCTAGCGTCTTCCACAGTTCTTTCATCACTTCACCTGTGAAGTGTGTACCTTGGTCTGAGTTCACCCGAAGGGGAAGTCCAAACCTTGAGAATATATGATTCATTAACAACATAGCAGTTGTTTGTGCTGTGTCGTTAGGAGCTGGTAGGCATTCTACCCATTTGGTAAATGCACAGGTTACCGTGAGAAAATATTTATTTCCTCTAGAGCTCTTAGTGAGTGGTCCAACCCAGTCGATCTGGAGGTCAGACCATGGGAATGCAATGCCTCTGCTTTGCAGTGGTGCTCTGTGAAGTGGTCTGGTTGGCTGAAACTGGCCACAGACCACGCACCCTTCAATGTAGTCCTTGACATCCTTTTTCATTCCAGGCCAATAGGCAATTTGTTTTAATGCCGTCAGCGTGGCTTTATCTCCTTTGTGTCCTGCGGACGGGAGATCATGGGCATGAACTAACATCACCCCCCTTTGGTCATGGGGAACCACGAACACAGGTGAGGACGTTGGTCCATGAGCGAAAGTTAGGATGCCCTTGATTAGTTTTAGCTGTTTGCGCAGCTGATAAAGGACTTTAAGGTCTGGATCGGAATCCAGTTCGTCTTTAGACGGAGTGTTCTTGTCCGGATCAGTC
>JBBPBX010051100.1:0-24709 GCA_038048925.1 Garcialebias charrua | reverse complement strand
AAATTCGTATGTCGGAACACGAAACACGTGTCGCTCGTAAGTCCGGATTTTCAGTCGTGTCGGAAAATTTATGCTAGCGCTACTACGAACACTCGTTTTTTTCAACACAAACGGACATACTAGTTCATAAACATGCTCAGAAACTTGTTTACAAACGGTTAGCTAACACCCTGATGCATGCTCAATAATCCAGGTAGAAAAATCTAAAAAAGCTAAGTCTGGACATTCAAAAAACTCTGGACATTCAAAAAACAAAACAAAACACACTGTGCTATGTTTTGTTTTGTTTTTTGAATGTCCAGAGGACCAGACTTAGCTTTTTTTAGGTTAGCTAACACACTTTCATCTAAAAACACATACCAGTGCTGTATTTTCTGTATGTTCTTTACAACTTTACTGTTCGTTAGTCAGCTCGTAAGTCCGGAACCTCGTATGTCGATGACGTCGTAAGTCTTTCAACGTACTTACAATCCGGGGGCTTTAAAAATGTCCAAATCGTCTACCCAACTGTTCATAGATTGGACAAGCTCTCCCAGTGACTTGTAATTCTTAAAATTATTTGCGGTGTAAGCACTGACACAGACCAGGTCTGCTCAAATGACTGGGAATGTCACTAGCTGTGTTTCCATCCATTTTCATTTCGATTTTTGAGCTAATTTTTGAAATCTCGCAAATATGTAAATACAAATTAATGCGAAGCAGAAGTGTTTCCATCTGCTGGCTTGAAGCGCATCTACCAAGCCACGCACAGCGTCATTACGTCAGACGTCAGCGTCATTACGTCAGACGTCAGCACTGCGCATGTCCAGCGCATGTCTACAGTAAACAGGAAGTAGCAGTTGAAAACAGAACCTGGCCACACATCTCGTCAAAATGGAGAGAATATTTCAGGTACGTGTTGCTATCGGTCGAGTTGTATTTATTCTGTCATACAAACTAGTTTTAGCGATGTTACATGTTGTCCGGAGCGGAAACAGCTGATCAGTCACGTGACGTGAATGTTCGCTTCGGCAGCACGAGTCGGCAAATGTGTTTCCATCTGTCGCTGTGCGCATCTGCTCATTTTCGAACATCCCAAAAACCACCTCAAGCGAGCGTATAAACTTTTTGGCGAACTTGAGAAAGTAAATACGGATTTTGCCGTTTCCATTAAGCTTTTCTGCTGCGATACTTCAAAATGCGCACCTAGAAACCTTGATGGAAACACGGCTAATGTAGGCAAATATTAATCCAGGTCTCTGCTCCCTTTTTTTTTTTTTCCAAATGGGCGACATTTCCAATTTTACCCCTTTCTTCATCCTTGATATGACATTTTCTTTAGTTTTTTTGCCAAAAGGCAAGTGATCGCTTCCTCCTCCATTGACGCCATGACTGAAATGATGAGAAATGAACAAATTTGTCACAAGCGAATTAAACTCAGGTCCAACGTGGCTGCGGGAGGGTCTGGAGATTTCCTGGTGTGCTGGTCTGATGTGTGGGTTGCAGGACCAGCGCTCCCTGTTTTTTTTTTTTTAGAACTTTTTACTAACATATAAACACAGAACACCGCTGGAGCTGACAGCCCCCCCCCCCCGACCTGTCAATCAATTCAGTAGGCATGTCAGCAAATGACCAATCAGCCAACTCAATTTGTCCCGTAGGTAAACGCTCCTTGTCTGGAAATGATGTCAAGAATTTGGTGCGAAAACATGAGAATGTACGCGAGAACGTATGCTGGGGTATAGGGCTGAGCTCTCTGCATACAGTACGCGCGTACAGACACGCGTACGGACGGACGCAAAGCTATACTGGGGGCTTAAGTTCTTTGCCGGACAGACGTTGCTCCAAACGCCGTTGGTTCATCTCCTGCCGTTGCTTCATCTGCTGTGTTTGCGGCCGTTATTAAGCTTCCAGAGTTCTGGCAACACGATCCGGAGCCGTGGTTTCAACATGCGGAAGCCCAGTTTCATCTCCGTGGGATAACCACAGACGAGACTAAGTACTTTCACGTTGTTGCTGCTTTAGACTCTGGTTCCACCCGCCATCTGATGGGTCTGCTGCGGGACCTTACAGTGTGCTCAAGGAGAACTTGCTGCAGCTTTACCAACTGTTGGACGCGGAGCGGGCTGACCGTTTGTTGTCCCCGAGTGGCTTGGTGGATCGCAAGCCCTCCGAGCTGATGGAGAACATGCTGGTGTTGGATCAGGGGATGTTTCCAGGGGCGGCCGCCACTAGAGGGCGCTAGGGCGCCGCCCCTCTGGAACCTCTGCAGCTCTTCAACATTTGAAGACTTATTTTTTTTTATATAAAAATGAAATAATAAAATAAAAATATTTCAAAATGTATGCATATATGTTTTTAGTTGTGTAGGATAAATATTTTATGAGTAATGATGAGTTATATTGTTTGTTTCAAAAAAACGTTTTCTGATTGTGACGTACTTCCGGTCCTCCGTGGGCGCCGGCAGCTTATCCATTGACTCTCGTTATCAGTAGCGCATGCGCAGTTATGTCCCATCTTTACAAAACTATTGGAGTATTCAGGGTGCAGTTTTCGCAGCCCTGAGGCCTGGACTCGTCTAACGTGAACGCTGCCTATCGACAGCGTGTTTATTTTTTTTTAAATTCTTCTGGAAAATGAGCCGTGCACTGACAAGCAGGTTGGCTGCAGGTACGTTTTGAATCATGAAAGCCCTTTATCAAATGTCTATTTGCATTTCTGACTTATATGCCTCTCAATTTTTATATAGCTGTTTGTGAAAAAAGCCTTCAGCTGACTGTTTATTCTGGTGAATTTGTTTGTGGAGCTAACATGCTAATGCTAGTTTTTATCTAATGCTTATATTATTATGGGCTATTACTATTCCTGACTGATATATGCCTCTCAACTAGATCTTGCAAAAGTGTTTTCTAAACGTTATGTGTTTAACAAAGGCTTATTCTTACATATTATTATTCAATTATTGTTGGATTTTGATGCATCTGACTGAATCTTAGCTACTTGTTAAAACTGAAATTGGTCCTGCAGAAAAATGTTCTGATACCACATTCAGTAAATATCTAAAACCAGAAAGTTCTTCACTCAAGAGACTCAAATGCACATTTGCATCTTGAAGTCTTGTCTGATCATTATTCCAAAGAACATCACTTTGAAAATCTATTTAGGAATTACTCAGTTTTGAAGCAAGTTATTTTAACTCCAGCTTGTGTACAAAACTTGAGCTGAAGTGACGTCAAACCTGTTAAATATCTGACAATATAAACTTTTTATATTCAACAGATGTCTGCTATATGGTTTTATGAACCTCACTGTTTGTAGCAGCCCTTTAAGAGAAGTGTTCTTCCACTACAGGACACAATGATAATGAGGGAACCTCTGGTGATCCAACCTGGATGTGAGAAGTGGGGAGACACCACTGAGCCGAGATCAGATCCAAACACCAAACAAGTTGTTCCAATGAGGCACCGAGGACGGAGGACAGGAAGTGATCCACGTTGAAACCATCAGATGAAGCAGCTCTTTGTTCAATCATCCACACAGTTACATTTCTCTGACTGATTTATTTGTTTTTACTAAAATGGTTAAAATAAAACTGGACTCTCAGCCTGTCTTAAATCAAAACACACATTTTTTTGGGTGATACATCAATAAGAATACAATTTAGAATGTGTTCAGTGAACATTTTATTTTCTTACAAGAGAGTCACAGTGCCAAGTTACAACAGATGTCGTCTTAGGGCACTGAACAGAAACAATCAAATGTAAAAATAATAACTTAACAGAAACATGGGTTTCCTTCAAATCCGAGGCCATGGTCTTGAGCCGGAAAAGGGTAGCATGCCCTCTCCGGGTCGGGGAGGAGGTCCTGCCCCAAGTGGAGGAGTTTAAGTATCTCGGGGTCTTGTTCACGAATGAGGGAAAACTGGAGCGTGAGATTGATAGGCGGATAGGTGCAGCATCCGCAGTGAAGCGGGCGCTGTACCGGTCTGTCGTGGTGAAGAGAGAGCTGAGTCAAAAGGCAAAGCTCTCAATTTACCGATCGATCTACGTTCCCACCCTCATCTATGGTCATGAGCTTTGGGTTGTGACCGAAAGAACGAGATCTCGGATACAAGCGGCTGAAATGAGTTTTCTCCGCAGGGTGTCTGGACTCTCCCTTAGAGATAGGGTGAGAAGCTCAGTCATCCGGGAGGGACTCGGAGTAGAGCCGCTGCTTCTCCACATCGAGAGGAGCCAGTTGAGGTGGCTCGGGCATCTGGTTAGGATGCCTCCTGGACGCCTCCCTGGTGAGGTGTTCCGGGCATGTCCCACCGGGAGGAGACCCAGAGGAAGACCCAGGACACGCTGGAGGGACTATGTTTCTCGGCTGGCCTGGGAACACCTTGGGATTCCCCCAGAGGAGCTGCTCCAAGTGGCTGGGGAGAGGGAAGTCTGGGCCTCCCTACTTAGGCTGCTACCCCCGCAACCCGACCCCGGATAAGCGGAAGAAAGTGGATGGATGGATGGATGGATGGATGGATGGATGGATGGATGGATGGATGGATGGATGGATGGAAGTTAGCAGAAACTTGCTGCTGCTGGTGGTGGAACCAACACAAGACTTATCCTTTGTCTGTCAGATTTTGCATTTTCATATTTGTGTTCATTCCACACCCAGCAAACATGTTGTCCACTGCAGGAGACACTGTCTGTCCAGAACACTCGAACATACTACCTGAGAAGTTGAGGGAAATATCTGTTTCTCAGGCAGTATGTTTGAGTGTTCTGGACAGTGTCTCCTGCAGTGGGCAACATGTTTGCTGGGTGTGGATTGAACACAAATGAGAATGCAAAATCTGACAGCAAAGAGCAAAGGATAAGTCTTGTGTTGGTTCCACCACCAGCAGCAGGGTGGGTCCTCAGACAGAACGGTTGGTGGAATCCTGGTCCATCTGCAGCTCTCTCTTCATATTCTCTTCTTCAGCAAAAGCTGGACAGACTGCAGGGAGGTGTTTCCTAAACAAACAACAGGTTCATCAGTATTATCAGTAAAAAAAAAGGATTATTAAATCATTATTAAGATTGAGAATGTATATAATTTCATCGTACACTCTCCTCCTGCACTCCCTCATTCTCAGGCCTTTCTTCAGACTGCAGCATGGTGACCCCATCATCTCCACAGTATTCTTCTGTTGACCACAAAGAACAATTACTTGTATTTAGTCTAAAAAAGCTAAGTCTGGTCCTCTGGACATTCTTTGAGATAAATGAGTTTTGTAATTTGTAATTACATTATTATCAAAGTCAAAATCAAAGTCAAAGTCAACTTCATTGTCAGAACTGCAATATGTAGCAGTTCATGTAAGTTGCTGTACCATCAGCCATTTTTTGTTGTTCATTAAAAAGACTACTTTTTACGTTCTGCCTTCGAGTCCTGCTCGCACTTGTGTTCTACACTCCTCAGTCCCAGTGGGACCCTAACATTACGACCTGACCATTTATTGAACCCAGCAAGCAGGTGCTCCTAAGTTTTTTGTTTGCTCACCTTTTTTTTTGAGGTCCGTCCGGATGAGGAGATCCACGTTCCGGTGTGGTACCGGTACCTTTTGGACCGAACCCGTCATGGTTCCGACGGAGCACAGTCAGACGGAAGTCCTGCCTTCACCTCTCCTACTGCAGGAGGAGAGATGTCAAAGGACAAGAGGTAACCACTCGACTTCCTGGTCCAGTTTTCCCTCATCTTGTGTGCAGTCTTACTCCGGGTGGACGTCGTTGGAGGACGAAGAGGCAGAGGACGAACTCTGGCTTGCCCCCGTTACCCACTCACAGCGCCATCGTAGGAAGGGCAGAAGACGCCACCGGAACCGCTCTGCTGCTCTTCCGTCTGCATCCCCGGGTCCTAGTGCCCGTCACGGTGGGACCAAATCCCACGTCTCTGGTTCTGATGTCCCAGTAAGGGCTGGTCCAGACGCCTCGCCTTCCATGGTCCCGGTGGGGGCTGGATCCAGCACCTCACCTCCGCTCAGAACCCTCCAGCAGGAGACGAACCCCCGCTCGTCTTCAGAGCAGATGAAGGGGGGTCAACTCAGACTGCAGGCCAAACGTTGTTCACCCGTTCTTCCTGCAGAGGTCGCCACCGCGGATTCATCACAGGCGGTAGGTGCCTCTGATCTGTTTCAAATTAACTCTGAACTCAAACACCTGTTCTCCGTTGCTAATGACTATCCGAATTGCAGAGAGGCTCAGCTATGTATAGCAGAGAGTTTATTGTTATCAGTTCCTGGCCTGACTTCGATCCCAGTATATTCTCAGCTTCTAGCCTCGATCAGAACTTTGAAAGATGTTGCAGCAGGTGTCCCTGAAACTGCAGATAGGGAAACACTTGTCCCAAAACCTGCAGCAGGACCTCAGTCTTCGACACCTGCAGCTAAACCACTGCCTCCAGAACCTGCATCAGCAGGTCTTCCTGAACCTGCAGCAGGAGTTCCAGAACCTGCAGCAGGAGGTCCAGAACCTGCAGCAGGAGGTCCAGAACCTGCAGCAGGAGGTCCAGAACCTGTCTCAGCCTCAGCCGGTCCAGAACCTGTCTCAGCCTCAGCCGGTCCAGAACCTGTCTCAGCCTCAGCCGGTCCAGAACCTGTCTCAGCCTCAGCCGGTCCAGAACCTGTCTCAGCCTCAGCCGGTCCAGAACCTGTCTCAGCCTCAGCCGGTCCAGAACCTGTCTCAGCCTCAGCCGGTCCAGAACCTGCAACAGCCTCAGCCGGTCCAGAACCTGCAACAGCCTCAGAACCAGAGTTTCCAGAACCTGCGGGCCTTCCAGAACCTGCGGGCCTTCAAGAACCTGCGGGCCTTCCAGAACCTGCGGGCCTTCCAGAACCTACATCTGCAGGTCTTCCAAAGCCTGCAGCAGGAGGTCCAGACCCTACAGGCGACTCAGAAGCTGCGGGCCTTCCTGAAGCTCCAATGTCTTTGGAGGGTGCCTCCCAGGAGGGTGCCCCTCACGTCTCCTGTTCCGAGGGGGTCCAGGAGGACCTTCCTCACGTCTCCTGTTCCGAGGGGGTCCAGGAGGACCTTCCTCACGTCTCCTGTTCCGAGGGGGTCCAGGGGGACCTTCCTCACGTCTCCTGTTCCGAGGGGGTCCAGGGGGACCTTCCTCACGTCTCCTGTTCCGAGGGGGTCCAGGGGGACCTTCCTCACGTCTCCTGTTCCGAGGGGGTCCAGGGGGACCTTCCTCACGTCTCCTGTTCCGAGGGGGTCCAGGGGGACCTTCCTCACGTCTCCTGTTCCGAGGGGGTCCAGGGGGACCTTCCTCACGTCTCCTGTTCCGAGGGGGTCCAGGGGGACCTTCCTCACGTCTCCTGTTCCGAGGGGGTCCAGGGGGACCTTCCTCACGTCTCCTGTTCCGAGGGGGTCCAGGGGGACCTTCCTCACGTCTCCTGTTCCGAG
Organism: Garcialebias charrua; assembly: GCA_038048925.1. Taxonomy (NCBI): domain Eukaryota; kingdom Metazoa; phylum Chordata; class Actinopteri; order Cyprinodontiformes; family Rivulidae; genus Garcialebias; species Garcialebias charrua. Next base: position 17,306 of record JBBPBX010051100.1, on the reverse strand, counting down.
GGGGTCCAGGGGGACCTTCCTCACGTCTCCTGTTCCGAGGGGGTCCAGGGGGACCTTCCTCACGTCTCCTGTTCCGAGGGGGTCCAGGGGGACCTTCCTCACGTCTCCTGTTCCGAGGGGGTCCAGGAGGACCTTCCTCACGTCTCCTGTTCCGAGGGGGTCCAGGGGGACCTTCCTCACGTCTCCTGTTCCGAGGGGGTCCAGGGGGACCTTCCTCACGTCTCCTGTTCCGAGGGGGTCCAGGGGGACCTTCCTCACGTCTCCTGTTCCGAGGGGGTCCAGGGGGACCTTCCTCACGTCTCCTGTTCCGAGGGGGTCCAGGGGGACCTTCCTCACGTCTCCTGTTCCGAGGGGGTCCAGGGGGACCTTCCTCACGTCTCCTGTTCCGAGGGGGTCCAGGGACCTTCCTCACGTCTCCTGTTCCGAGGGGGTCCAGGAGGGCCTTCCTCACGTCTCCTGTTCCGAGGGGGTCCAGGGGGACCTGTCTCACGTCTTCTGCTGTCCTGAGGTCTCTTCGACACCTGCAACTGGGACCGCCTCTGCGCCTGCAGCTAGGGCCGGCTCGTCGACGCCTGGTTCATCGGCACCTGGTTCTTCCGTCGAAGGTATAGCCGAAGACTCTTCTACGTCTGCGGCTCCCGAGGTCTCGTCTTCACAGTCTGCGGTGGCTCCCGAGGCCTCACCGTCATCATCAGCGGCTCCTGGGGTTTCGTCTTCACCATTTGCAGTTCCTCTGGTACCCGTGTTGCCAGCTGTAGCTCCCAAGGCTCCTGGTGTTGGACAACCTCCCGGTCGTCCGCCTGACCGGCTTCCTCGTGATGGACGGTGTCCTGGCCGTTCGCCTGACCTGATTCCTCGTGCTAGGTTGTTTCTTGGACATCCACCTGACCTACTTCCTCGTGATGGACGGTGTCCTGGCCGTCCGCCTGACCTGGTTCCTCGTGCTGGCCGTCCGCCTGACCTTTTCGCGTTTCCTGTGTTTGGCTTCCTTGGTTACTTGGTTTTTGGTCCTTGTGTTTGGTTCCTAGGCCTTGGTTCCTAAGCCTTGTCCTATCGGTTTTGGTTTTGGCCCTTTTGTTTCCCCGTTCTTCCCACCCGTTCTGTGTTGTGTGCGCGGTGGTCTTAGGGGACGTCAGGAGCCGTCCCTTGAGGGGGAGGTTATGTTATGTTTGATTCAGCCCTTCGTTTTGGGTTCCTTCCTAGTCCTGCTTTTAGTTCTGTTCAAAGCCTGCTCCCGTTCATGTAAGTTGCTGTACCATCAGCCATTTTTTGTTGTTCATTAAAAAGACTACTTTTTACATTCTGCCTTCGAGTCCTGCTTGCACTTAGGTTCTACACTCCTCAGTCCCAGTGGGACCCTAACAGAAGCAGCTGTGTAGTGGGTGTGTGGGATCATCTGCCATGCAGAGGGCTTTCCGAGTGAGGCGGTTGCTGTGTAAGTCCTGTAGTGAGGGGAAGGAGGTGCCGACAATCTTCTCAGCTGCTCTCACGATGCGCTGGAGGCTCTTGCGGCAGGATGCAGTACATGCACCAAACCACACCGTGATGCAGCTGGTCAGGACACTTTCTATGGCACCTCTGTAGAAGGTGCACATGATGGGGGTTGAAGCTCCAGCCCTTTTCAGCTTGCGGAGAAAGTAGAGGCGCTGGTGAGCCTTCTTGGCCAGTGATGCAGTGTTCCTGCTCCAGGACAGGTCCTCTGAGACATGCACTCCCAGGAACTTGGTGCTGTCCACTCTCTCCACTGTGGTGCTGTTGATGGTCAGAGGGGCATGTTGGGCATCCCTCTTCCTGAAGTCCACAACAATCTCCTTTGTCTTCTCCACGTTGAGAGTGAGATTGTTGTGTCCGCACCACAAGGCCAGGCGGCTCACCTCGTTCCTGTAGTCCGTCTCATCGTTGTTGCTGATGAGACCTACCACTGTTGTGTCGTCCGCAAACTTGATGAAGTGGTTGGAGCTGTACGATGGTGTGCAGTCGTGTGTTAGCAGGGTGAATAGAAGGGGGCTCAGCACACATCCTTGTGGGGCTCCTGTATTCAATGTGATGGTGCTGGATGTGTTATTCCCGACCCGTACTGCCTGTGGTCTCCCGGTCAGGAAGTCTAGCAGCCAGTTACACATTGAGGTGTTCAGCCCCAGACTGTCAGGGTACAGTACTTGTATTTAGATTTCAGATTTTAATAGCAGAAAAGACATTTGTGCATGAATGACAATTCACCTGCTCAGTTTTATCTGGTTCTACTGCCAGACACTTCATCCATCTAGGATCCATGCATCCATCCATCCATCCATCTAGAGCAGAGCAGCTCTTCTCCACCTTATAACAAGGTGGGATTAACTTATTTTTGGCAAGTGGTCCATGCAGGTGGTGTGTTTGGGTTGATGGTTTCACCATGTCCCTTCAAACATATAAACAAACATTTAAAAAATCCCATTAGCTTAGCATTACTGCATTATTAGCCATTTCAGGTTGTTTGTCCAATGAAAAAATATGAGCTAACGTTAGCATCGTGTTTGCATTTGAGCTGATTTACCTCTTTAAGTGGAGTATAACTTGTTAGCTACCTTAATGTTGGTATGAGAGTAGTTTATATAGTTTTATTTACCCGATAGAGACGACGTCACGGACCACACTGTTACTTCTGAGCGAACATAATCCGGCTGAGCTCATCAAAGACGGGCCACGTTTTTACTTCACTCTCCTTTGCACGATATAAAATTATTGCAAGTGCTGCACTGAGCTGACTGGTCATTTTATTAAAAGTTAAAGGGATTGTGACATGATTTTTTTACTATTCATAAAATTGCTCAAAATATATATATTTTATCATTTAAATATGTTTGTTTTTGCAAACAAAATGATAAATCACTTTAATTTTGCTTTAAAAGTGATTTTGAACTTCAAGCCGTGTTTAATCATGGGAAATCCGATTACACTCGAACGCACCATATGTGATGTCACACTGGGCAGAGGGCTGTGGTGTCTTTAATAGCGGACAATTTAAAACTGGACGAATTTAGCAATCTATGTGAAGATTTGAGCTATTTGTCTTCATTTTGGGAAGCAGAAAATTGTTTGGGTGATGGAACAAGAAACAACAGGATCTAATTTAGGTCTGATGCTGTATCAGACTTCCTTCATGTCGAGCTGCTCATACCTGCGCACTGTGACAAGCCCAGAGCTCTGCCCGGTGTGACATCACAGATGGTGCGTTCGTGTGTAATGGGATTTCCCATGATTAAACACGGCTTGAAGTTCAAAATCACTTTTAAAGCAAAATTAAAGTGATTTATCATTTTGTTTGCAAAAACAAACATATTTAAATGATAAAATATATATATTTTGAGCAATTTTATGAATAGTAAAAAAATCATGTCACAATCCCTTTAAGCCATGCTTTAAACCAGCTGAAAAAACACGTCTGGTGGTTTAATTCTTCTTCTTCTTTTGGTTTATTGGCGGATTGCAAACATCGTTTAGATGCATACCGCCACCTACTGACCAAGAGTGTGTAGCTCATGGCATCCTTTCCTTATAAGTGTACACTACAGCATTCTATTTTTAATATTGATGTTTTGTAAATATTTAAACAATGCTTTTCTAGTATCATTTATTTTATCCCTATCACCTTCAGTTCCTAATATTCCTCCTAAACTCCAAACTCTCCCTGTCTCTTTGACTTTTTCTTTTAATCTCTCCCTATCATCTGTATATTTAGTGCACTCCATCAGTACATGTTCTACACTTTCTGTATCCCCACATTCCTCACATCTACTGTCATTCCCCCCCCCCCCCTCGTGTGCTGCTGGCACTCAACAAAACTGTATATCAATTATTATTATTATTTTATTNCATCCATCCATTCTTCCGTCTTATCCGGGGTCGGGTCGCGGGGGTAGCAGCCTAAGTAGGGAGGCCCAGACTTCCCTCTCCCCAGCCACTTGGAGCAGCTCCTCTGGGGGAATCCCAAGGCGTTCCCAGGCCAGCCGAGAAACATAGTCCCTCCAGCGTGTCCTGGGTCTTCCTCTGGGTCTCCTCCCGGTGGGACATGCCCGGAACACCTCACCAGGGAGGCGTCCAGGAGGCATCCTAACCAGATGCCCGAGCCACCTCAACTGGCTCCTCTCGATGTGGAGAAGCAGCGGCTCTACTCCGAGTCCCTCCCGGATGACTGAGCTTCTCACCCTATCTCTAAGGGAGAGTCCAGACACCCTGCGGAGAAAACTCATTTCAGCCGCTTGTATCCGAGATCTCGTTCTTTCGGTCACAACCCAAAGCTCATGACCATAGATGAGGGTGGGAACGTAGATCGATCGGTAAATTGAGAGCTTTGCCTTTTGACTCGGCTCTCTCTTCACCACGACAGACCGGTACAGCGCCCGCTTCACTGCGGACTCATTTTATGCTTATGTTTATTAAATGTTTTAGTGTTTTAGTGTTTAAATGGTTACTGTTGCACTGAAGGGACTGAGAAAAATGCAATTTCAATCCTGTGTATGTCCTTTACGTATTGCAGTTTTGACAATAAAGTTGACTTTGACTCTGACTTGATGGATTCTTCTCTGGCTTATTAAATGGCACAATTATGGCTCTTTTCCAGCTCTTTGGAACTGTTCCTTCTTTCCATACTTTATTGAAGACTTTTAATATAACATTTAACATTGCTCCAGGAAGATGTCTAAACAAGAAATAACACAGATTATCCTCTCCTGGAGCCAAACAATCTTTTAATACCATTTTAATTTCTTTCATAGTTATATTTCCATCAAGTGTTGACATGGATCTACTTGTCTTCTGTCCTACATCAATGAATGTTTTAAGTTTTTGTTCCTTCTGCTGTCTGGGTAAATTTACAAGATGTTCTCCACTGTAGGCCACAGCAAATGCCTCACTCAGAGAATCAGCCTTTTTTTTTTGTAGTAATTTTTATTTATTTAGCAAGACAGTTTTCCATCACATTCATTAATGTTAGATATTTTATGTAGACTGGTCCTGGGGTTTTTGATCTGCTCAGAGACGGGATTATAATGAAATTATGACCCGGTTCTGACTTAGGGGGAGTGGTGGTGCAGTGGTTAGAGGCGGTGGGCTTGTGATCGGAAGATCGCCGGTTCAAGCCCCGGTACCGAAACATCAAAAAATAATTAAAAAATATTTTAAAAAAAAGAAACAGTACAATTACAATATTGGCCTTTGCAGCGCTTAGCTGCTCGGGCCTAATAAGGGTGGATAAAGGTGGAACACCCACACCTGCCTCCACCCTCATTTGCCCCATCCTGGGCCCCTGAGCAAGGCCCTTAACCCCCACCATCTGCTTCCTAAACCGTTCTCTCCTGAAAATTAGTTCTCGTGGCTAAATGAGACTACCTGGATAAATAAAGGATAAATGAAAATGAAAAAAATGACTGGGTTAAGCTGGGCCAGCAGTTCTAAAAAGAGTCTCCCACGGATTCAATATATCTGTCAAGGAATAGAGTTTATATTGCTTGCCAGTGCCACATCACGTAGAAAGGCTTTAATGCACGGTCTCATATTTTTCCCTACACGTCAATCCACATAAGATCCGCTGGGATCACACTTAGTCACGCCCCTTCATGCACGTGACAGGAAGAGCTCCCATTCTGCGAAGGGCGGAGCCTAGGCCCTATAAATTGGTAATGACATGGGATATCAGCCCTCCGGCTGTCAGAGAGTGGAGAGGCCAGCGCTGTAAACTGTAACCTTTTCCTACCTTGATTTTAATACAGTTGGTAAAACTGAATTAATGTTTCCTTGATTTATTATTAGTAAGAGTTGCCACACCGCCATGTGTTTGATCCGGTCGAGACCCATTGTAGTTGGCATATTTTCTCCCAGTTATCCTGTGTTATCATTACATTCATTGCCTTTTCCATTTCTTCTTTATGTATTCTGTATTCACTTGTTTAGATATTTGTATAGCATTGTACAGTTTGGAGACAATTTTGTTGTCTGATCTGGGCTTAATTAATGATAAAAATACTTCCATGAACTTTGAATTGCCTTTTTCAAATGTCCCTTTTTGATTTTTATTAAAATAATGTCTCACCTGTAGGTAAGTAAGTAAGTAAGTAAGTAAACTTTATTTATATAGCACCTTTCACAGACAATGACATCACAAAGTGCTTCACAAGCAAAAATAAAAAGAGAAAAAATACATAAAATTTAATTAAAAGCCAGTCTGAATAAATACGTTTTAAGATCTTTTTTAAAAGAGTCGATAGAGTCTGAGCTGCGCAGTGACAGAGGGAGAGCGTTCCAAAGCCTCGGGGCCACCACTTGGAATGCTCTGTCTCCACGTGTTTTAAAATACGTTCTTGGTACCATCAGTAGCATTTGATTTGAAGATCTCAAAGTCCTGGTGGGACGGAGAGGCTTCAAAAGGTCCGATAAATATTTGGGAGCCTGACCATGCAATGCCCTGAAAGTTAAAACCAAAATTTTAAAATGACTCCTGAAATGCACGGGGAGCCAATGCAGGGAGGCCAGAACAGGAGTGATATGGGCTCTTCTATTGGTTCTAGTTAGCAGCCTCGCTGCAGCATTTTGCACAGACTGAAGGCGAGCTAAAGAAGATTTGTTCAGACCCATTAAAAGACTGTTACAGTAATCTAACCGAGACGAAATAAAAGCATGAACAATCATCTCCAGTTCCTTCTGTGATACAATACATCGTAATTTTGAAATGTTTCTTAGATGATAAAAACAATTTCGAACTAACAATTTACAATGACTGTCCAAAGATAAAGAACTATCAAAGACGACACCCAAATTTCTGATGTTCTTATTTACTGAAAGATTTAAAAACGTAAGATGCTGTTGGATAATTTGGATTTTATCATCAGGGGCAATGATAAGAGTCTCGGTTTTATTTGCATTTAACTGCAGATAATTGTCGTTCAGCCATGATTTGATATCCAACAGACAGTTTCTGAGTTCAGTCAATTTATGGAACTCAGAAGTTCGAAAAGAACAGTACAGCTGGATGTCGTCAGCATACAAGTGATAAGATACATTACTGTAACGTTTCAAAATAAAACCTAAAGGGCGTAGATACAATAAAAAGAGGATCGGGCCCAAAACTGAACCTTGGGGTACCCCACAAGACAGCCGCGCAACATCAGAGTGAACATTGTTCATAAAAACAGTAAAAGACCTTTCGGATAAATAAGAAATAAACCAATTTAAAACAGTGCCAGAAATGCCAAAAAACTCTCTCATTCTGTTGATCAAAACAGTGTGATCCACTGTGTCAAAGGCTGAAGACAAGTCCAATAAAACCAACACAGTGTAGTTTCCAGAATCAGCTGCCATCAACACATCATTAGAAACTTTTAATAATGCAGTTTCTGTGGAGTGAAGTTTGCGAAAACCAGACTGAAAAGAATCCATAAAGTCATCAGTCTCCAAAAAGCAGTTTAGCTGTTGTGCTACAACCTTCTCAAGGATCTTTGACAGAAGGGGAAGTTTGGAGATAGGTCTGTAGTTTTCAGGCAACGATGAATCCAAGTTTGGTTTTTTGAGTAAAGGACAGACGACAGCAGATTTAAAGTGGTGTGGGACAGTGCCAGAATGAAGAGAGGAATTTATCATTTGTACGACACTGGGGCCAATACAGCTAAAAATGTCTTTAAAAAGAGACGTAGGGAGGACATCATGGGGGCTCGATGACAGTGTCATATGACCCAAAAGATCTGAGATGTCCTTAGTGGAAACAGGGGTAAAAAAAGACCACTTGTCAGGGGTCAGCGATAAAGGAACCAGAGGAAGGGCAGGTGAGGGACAAATATTTGCCCTGATGCTGGTAATTTTATCAATGAAATAATTTAAAAAACGATTGCAATCTGCATATGTGAGATCACGTTGAGACGAAGATGCTGGAGAGACAATGTTCTTAATCGTATCAAATAAAAATTTTGGATTTCGTCCTTTGGTTTTGATGAGATTTGCAAAGTAACGAGCTCTGGCAGTCTTAAGCATCTCGTTCAAAGAGCAGATCAATTCCTTAAGATGTAGTCTGTGAACCACCAGTCCAGTACGTTTCCACAGACGTTCAATTTTCCGGCATGCTCTCCTCAAACTAAGAATTTCATTATTAGTCCAAGGACAGTTTGTACGCTGGACAGTGCTGCGCTTAAAAGGTGCTATAGTGTCTAATATTTCCTTACAATGAGTGTTAAAACAAGAAACAACTGAATCCACATTCATGATGTCACAATCTAAAGAGGCAAAATCAAACAGGGAATTAAAAGCTTCATGAGTGTGCTCAGTGATGATCCGCTTCTGGATCAAAAGGCCAGAAGGAGCAGGATCAGGACTGAACGACACATTGAAATAAATACATTTGTGATCACTTAAAAATGAATCCTCCACTCGAACATCTTCCACATCCAGGCCTAAAGAAAAAACAAGATCCAGGGTGTGGCCCCTAAAATGAGTGGAGTCACCCACATGCTGAGTAAAGTGAAATGAGTCAGTGATGGATATAAAGTCTGCTGCTGCCTTACAAGTGACATCATCAATGTGCAAATTAAAATCACCCAAAATCAGAACATTCTCCAGCTTAATAATGGAGGACAGAAAATCAGTGAATTCTGATAAAAATACACTAGCTGTGCCTGGAGGTCTATAAATTAAAATGCAGTAAAATAATTTAAAAGAGCCTACTTTAATTATTTGTAGCTCAAATGAGGAGAACGAGGCTGGATTTACAAGTCTGCAGGAAAAACAGTCCTTGAACACGGCCGCAAGACCACCACCTCTACGCGCCTCACGGGGTGTGGCAAGAAGGGCACAGTTACCTGGACAGAGTTCCCGCAGATGAACGAAGTCCAAACTTCGTTGCCAAGTTTCAGTTAAAAACATAAAATCCAGGGACTCCTTCGTAATCAATTCATTCAAAACGAAAGACTTGTTGCTGATGGAGCGCGCGTTGAGGAGGGCCATGCGTAGCGATGACAGCTCGGCAGCCCCCACATCTGATGACAGCGGCACGTAGATCAAGTTGCTCACATCAGAAGAGCGTTTACGACGAGGAGATCCGTGATGGTGAGCACGATGATATCCATCCAGGCGGGTCTTTAGGTACCTAAAGAAATCATCTTTTCCCAGTCCATGATCCTTCTGTAAGGTTTCAAAACTCTGACATGTCCCTTTGTGGACAAATGAATAATAGGTAATTAATCCCTTTGAGGTCCATAACTAAGTAGAGCTGTTGTTGGGATTCCTTTTATCATTGTGCCTTCTATTTCCTTCCATGCTGCAGTGTATGTTGGTGAACACAGACAGACTAAAGGTCTCAGTTGGGTTACGTGGTAGTAATCCTGTAAACAGGGAAGGCCCATTACACCCTTTTCTTTTCTTAATTGTAGTGGCTTGAATTTAATTCTGGCCTTTTTTCCCTGCCACAAATACCTTGCTATTAATCTGTCCCAATCTAAAAACTGTTTAGGTGGAATTATGACTGGTAGACACTGAAATAAGTACAGTATCCGTGGAAGTATATTCATCCTGATGGATTCTATCTGGGATTTTAAACTTAAAAAGGGAATAACATTATATCTATGTATATCAGATGTTATTTTTTAATTTAAAGGACCATAGTTTAAATCAAACAGTCTCGAGAGGTTCTGAGGTAGTGATACACCCAAATACAGTATTTAATAGATTCAGTATCCCAATTCCAACTGCACTCGGTCTTTGTTGAAGTTGGGGGGTGGGGGTGGGGGGGGGTCATAGTTAAATGTTAATACGGTACTTGAGTTTTGTTGATATTGATTTTGTACCCAGAAAGTAAACCAAACTCTTCCAGCAATTTCATCAGTTTTGGGAGGGTTTTTGTGGGCTATGTTATACTTATCAATAAATCGTCAGCAAACAGAGACAACATTTGCTCCCCGGATGTCATTGTAACCCCTTTTATATCTGACCTCTGCCTGATCAATTTACTCATAGGTTCTATAAACAGAGCGAAGAGGAGCGGCAACGTACAACATCCTTGTCTTGTTCCTTTTTCCAAAATGAATTAATTGGTCAAGTTTCCATTGATTTTAATTCTGGCTGTTGGCTCATTGTATAGTGCAGCAAATGTGTCAATTATAGTTGGGTGGAAGCCAAATTTGGAAGGCACTGTACTGTATATAAAAAGGACCACCTCACTGAATCAAATGCTTTCTCTGTATCTAAACTTAAAATCAGTGCCTTTAGTCTTTGCTGTGTGACTTGTCTCATTATGTGCAGTGTTTTTCTAATGTTGTCTTGGGTTTGTCTTGGTCTGACAAAACCAGTTTGGTCCTTATGTATTAAAGGTACTATGTGTAACTTTCTGTAGAGTGCAGAACTTAGAAAAAATTTCAACAGGCAAAGGATTCTGATCCCTCCCCCTCAGAGCCATATATGGCTCTGAGGGGGAGGCTCTGCTGAAATTCAAATTCAAGCTCTGTTTTTATTGGCTGATTCAAATTCAAGCTCTGTTTTTATTGGCTGGTTACAAACTCTGTTTTTATTGGCTGGTTAAGGACGGGTCACTCTGTGTTTTTAGTGTTTTTATAAATGCTGATAGAGAAGCAAGGGGACTATAGTTTTTTTCAGAGATTACTTTGTCTAACATCAGTCTGTCAGTAGATAGTGACAGAGTGAAGAAATATGTTAAAAATATATTGTTAGAAAAGTTACAGACTGCATTACAAAGTTACATAGTGCAGCTTTAAAACTGGTAATATCACTTCTATCCTTTTAGATAATATGGAGATGAAAATTTTATAGTCATTATTTAGCAGACTTATAGGACGATAACTCCCACATTCCAATTTATCATTACATTCCTTAGGTATGACCAAAATCATTGTTTCTCTCCATGATGGGGTGACGTTTTTGTTTTCCAGAACCCAGTTGAACGTTTTCATTGATGTTGGAATTAGTTGATCTTACATAGTTTTGTACCATTCTGTAGTAAAGCCATTGGTTCCTGGATACTTCCCTCCTTTTGTTCTCCTGATTGCTGATTGAATTTCTTGTTTTGTTATTTTACATAGTAATTTCTCATTTTGTTGGTCATTAATTGTTGGAAGGTTGATCTGATCCAGAAAGGCATCAGTCTGGTTATCACTGCTTGTTTGAGTTTGGGAATATAATGTTTTGTAGTATTTTTGAAAGCAGTTCATGATTTTCTCTGGTTTAATTTCTATTTCATTTGTTGTATTGTTTCTTATTTTATATATGGCTCTTTCAGCTTGTTGTTTTCTTAGCCTATATGATAGCAGTTTCAATGGTTTTCCACCTACCTTTGTTGCTTTGTAAAAAGGAGCTTTTTTTGGATTTCCTACGTATTTATTTAATCTATTTCTTTTTTTTAAATTATACAATCTCCTGTTTGTTGGTGTCGTCCCTGGGAGTCTTTGTATGCCCTTTCTGTAATCTCTTCAAATCCTCTTCTAATTTTCAGTTTTTGTTTTCTAGTTTTCTTCTCATATGAAGATATAGCTATAATTTTACCTCTAATCACTGCTTTTAATGTATCGCAGAGTAGAGGTGGAGTCACTTCTTCATTGTCATTATATTCTAGATACAATTTGATTTGACTTTTCAATTTATCTCTAATACCTAGGTTATTCAGAATGCTTGAGTTCAGTCTCCATAGAGTGGACCTTCTCTTATTATTCAGATAGACTGAGATGTAAATGGGTCCATGGTCTGAAATAGTAATGGGTCCTGTTTCACAACTGTCTACCCTAGATAGATCGCACTGAAACATAAAAAGTAGTCTATTTGCGAGAAGACATTGTGAGCGTGTGAGTAATGTGAGTAGTCTCGGCTCATTGGGTTTCTCTCTCTCCACACGTCTACAATCCCCACTTCACCCATCCAAGTATTTAATGTAGAGATTGTGTAAAGTGCTGTTTGACCGAGATAAAGCTCTGATTAATCCCTGTAGGGATCTAATAGAGTGCTGTATGAACGAGATAAAGCTCTGATTAATCCTTGTAGAGATCGTGTAGAGTGCTGTATGAACAAGATAAAGCTCTGATTAATCCTTGTAGAGATAGTAGAGTGCTGTATGAACGCGATAAAGCTCTGATTAATCCCTGTAGAGATCTAATAGAGTGCTGTATGAACGCAATAAAGCTCTGATTAATCCCTGTAGAGATCTAATAGAGTGCTGTATGAACGCGATAAAGCTCTGATTAATAATTGAATAGATCTAGTAGAGTGCTGTATGAACGCGATAAAGCTCAGACTGATCCTTGTAGAGATCTAGTAGAGTGCTGTATGAACGTGATAAAGCTCCGACTGATCCTTGTAGAGATCTAGGAGAGTGCTGTATGAATGCGACAAAGCTCCGACTGATCCTTGTAGAGATCTAGTAGAGGGTTGTATGAACGCGACAAAGCTCAGACTGATCCTTGTAGAGATCTAGCAGAGTGCTGAATGAACGCGACAAAGCTCCGACTAATCCTTGTAGAGATTTAGCAGAGTGCTGTATGAACGCGACAAAGCTCCGACTGATCCTTGTAGAGATCTAGTAGTGTTGTATGAACGCGATAAACCTCTGACTGATCCTTGTAGAGATCTAGCAGAGTGTTGTATGAACACGACAAAGCTCCGACTATCCTTGTNTTTAACAATTCAGTTTTGATCATTTTCTTAAATGTAAACATTGACTTGGCATTTTTAACTTCATTCTCCAAGCCATTCCATAATCTAATTCCCTGGATTGAGGTAGAGTCCCTTCAAACTAGTTCTGAATTTTGGTTTTACAAATATCTCTGTCCCCTTAAGATTATAACAACTTTGTCTTTTAACAAAATTATTTGGATATTTAAAGGTAATGTGTTATTCTGAGCCCTATACATAACTGATAAAATATTATAATCTACCAAATCATGGAACTTCAATAACTTCAGTTGATAAAATAATGTGCTTGATGGATGACAGTAATGTTTTCTAGTGATAATTCTTACAGCTCTTTTCTGTAAAACAAAAATAGGCTTTGTAATTGTTTTACACGCTTTCCCCCAAACATTAATACAATAGATTAAGTGTGGAACAATGATTGTGTTATACAACAAATACAGAGCTTTATCATTCAATAAGTCTCTGACTTTGTACAGTACTGCAATAGATTTAGCTATTTTTATTCTTACAGAATTTATGTGTTGTTTCCATGTCAGTTTGTCATCAATGATAACACCCAAAAACTTCACCTCACTCACTCTACAAATCTCAACACCCTCAAATTTAAATTGAACATCAACAGTTCTCTTTTTATTACTGAATAGCATGTAATTAACTGGCACTAACTGGTAAAACGGAAGAGAAGGACATTTTTGATCCGAGACCTGGTGGAGAAGCCGACTCTGGCCACATGAGAGAAGAATCCAAGTGTTCAGTAATTGTTGGAACTGAATTATCTTCCGTTGATGAAGCTACAGAGATGATGCTAATGTTTTATTTCTGTTTGTTCTCTTTTAGAGTGCCACTGCCATTTGTTATGCCGTTTTTTCATGCTGTTAGATTTCAGCTTTTATGCGAAGCTGCGTTCTACTCTGTTGAGTGCTAACCGCGTTGCTAGCCCGCCATTTTATCTGAAGCTAAGGCTTTCTACCGCTTGAAATACGGGCTGTTTATTGTTTTTTATATAACTCAGAGGGAACAGTGTCTTTTTGAGAATAAAGAACCCCTTCTATTTGAAGCTCCGTGTGCTACATTAACCCCTGTTTAAAACTCAGGACAGTATTACACTTTTATTATTTCATTTTATGCTTATGTTTATTAAATGTTTTAGTGTTTAAATGTTTACTGTTGCACCAAGGGACAGAGCGAAATGCAATTTCAATCCTGTGTATGTCCTGTACATATTGCAGTTTTGACAATAAAGTTGACTTTGACTTTGACTTGACTTGAATTAGTTATTACTAGATTTATTGATAATTTATTAAGTTTAAACCAAGTTTGTATTTTAACAAATTCTGTCTTCATCAACTCCAACATCTGTTCTATTTCTTTACACACACAAAAAAGTGGTATAATCTGCAAAAAGGACACATTTAAGGAATCCTGACACATTTACCAAGTCATTCACATATAAAATAAATAACTTTGGTCCAAGTACAGAGCCTTGAGGAACTCTACATGTGAGATTGCAGAGGTCAGATCTTACACCATTTATCTGTACAAACTGTTTCCTATCTTTCAAATAGCTAGATCAGGGGTCACCAACCTTTTTTAGCCTGGGAGCTACTTCGTGGGTACGGAGTGATGCAAAGGGCACCAATTTGCTAAACTCTTCAGAAATAACAAATTTGCTCAGTTTGCCTCTTAATTATACATTATTAATGAATCATGATAATCATATGAAGATGCATCAGATTTCTTACAATCATCTGCAATGACAAGTTGGGAAACAGATATCAATATTCAAAACTTTATTAATCACAGTACCGTAATTGATACATTTTCAGATGATCACTTATCATATTTTATAGAAAAAATGTCAAATTTTCATAAGCCAATAACAAATCATTTTAACCACCATTTTGCAGTGTTATGATTTCAATCTCCACCTGTCCAGCATCCAAGCTGAACATTGCACTAAGTTGCTCAGCAAAGCATGTTGTGTTTACATTAATGAAAGGATTGGAAATAAATGACACACATGTCTCAAGCTGATCAAGGCCACAAAACCTATTATTAAAGTCCATGACCCACCATGTTTTCAAATTGCATCGCCATTAATATTTATTAGTTTATTTAAAAATAATACAGGAGCGTTTATTTATATTGTAGAGAAATAATGCAAAATGTGTTATTTCATGATTTATAGCAGATTTTAGCAGAAGCTCCGGGAAGATCTGCCCCTCTCCAAATATGGGCATTCACATCACTAAAGATTCCGCCTTGGAGTTACAGGCGGAGTTTTAATAAGCCTTCATCAACTTCCATGACCGCTGCTCTAAGAGAGGAAAAAAAAAGAGAAGCGGTTGCTCACTGATGTCTGTCATATTCTGAGCAGCATCCACGTAGACATACTAGTTTAATTCGCTTGATCGCGACAAATTCATTCATTTCCGCATCGCCTTTTTATTCTCTCCCCTGACCAGACAGGTCGGGAGTAGAAAGGCAGCCGCAGCGCGGAGCTCTGAGCGCGCGGGCTTCCCTGTGCTCTCCGTGCTCTCCCGTGCTCCAGCAACAAGACTGGGACAGAACCGAGCCCCGGCACGAACTTCAAAGCTGATGGAGCGGAACGGGGAGCCAGGGAGAAGCCGCGCGGCTCGCTCCTCTCTGGGCAGAGGAGAGGAGAGCAGCCAGCAACAGTCGCAGCGGTGTTATATCTTATTAAAAAGGTCTATAAAATAAATAAAAAATAAAAGCAGACCACTGGTCCAGTTGTACACAAAAATGCACCAGGAAATATGCAGTTTTACTCTCACTCTCATAAACCTCCATGGAAACTCACTCCTACCTTCTGCCTTGCTTTCTGGGTGGAGATCAATGTAACAAAAGGCATGACCCTTCGGGACTCTTCGGCCAGGTTTCCGGATTCATTCGGGAGTGGGTTTTTTTTTTTTTTTTTTTAACCCTCGCCTGGCCCAAATGCAAAAATGAAAATAAAATTCATAAAATACTACAGTAATTCTCCAATATGGTGAATTGTTACTGTCACGGTGGGTGTTGTCCTTTAAAATCCTGCCCAAGTCTGTTTATGACTTCACAGTACTTTTCTGCACCTTGCCAGATCCTGGTCCAGCTATTCAGCCAAGTTATCAGACAAAACTGACACACGTCTAGCCACCATAGCTGCTCCCAGTTGAACGTCAGAGAGAGTGGAGATCAGCTCGGCTCCATTTTTTTCATCCTTGAGTACAGCGTTAGCAATAATAATCATAGCTTCTTTGACAACTTCTCCGTCTGAAAATGCCTTCTTCATCAGAAAATGTGTAGCTCTAAACGAGGCTTCCGTTACTTTTTGTGACTTTTTGGTCGGTTTTGTGAAAAAAGACTGTTGCTTACCCAAAGCTGTCTTTAGTTCACGGGCTTTTTCTGTCCATAATGCGCTTCCCGGTGGGTAGTTCTCATTGTAGCTCTTATGACTCGTAGTGAAGTGTCTCTCCACGTTGTGCCGCTTCGCCGTCGCCACAGTAAACCCGCAAATTAGACACACACAGGCTCCTTTCACAGTTGTAAAAAAGAACTCCTCTTCCCATTCGTTGCGAAAATGATAAGTTTTCTTTCTTTTTTCTGCCATTTTGTAGCTGGGAAACTGCTTTCACCGATCTCCTCTGGCACCTGCTAGCAGCAAACTTTTCAGGACCACTGATTGGCTGGCTCGCGCAATACGATTGGTTCAGAGTTCACCAAAGCGTTAAAAAAAAAGTAAAATAAACATGTTTTTAAGAACATATTTTTAAGATAGACATTTTAAAATACTGTATATATAAATACAAAAACGAATAACAACTGAAAAAAACGAAATTGTAAACGCAGCTTAGTAGTGAGTTGTGCTATTTTTAGAACAGGTCCGCGGGCACCACAAATGGTCCTTGCGGGCACGCGGGTGCCCGCGGGCACCGTGTTGGTGACCCCTGAGCTAGATGGTAAATGGTAAATGGAGCTTATTTATATAGCGCTTTCCAGCCCCCTATGAGGGGCCCCAAAGCGCTTTACAATACCCACTGTAATGCTGGTCCTCTAGTCCCATATTTACAGGTAGTCCCCGACTTACGAGCGCTCTGACCTACGAGGTTCCGGACTTACGAGCTGGCGAATTTTTGGAAAAAACGCAAAAAATACGAGTTTTTCTGTGTTTTTTCACCACAGTTCGTTAGCTAAACATGTGGACACACGTTTCCGATCATTTTTATGCACTCGTAAGCAGTTTTTCGATGAAAAACGAGTGTTTGTAGTCGCGCTAGCAAAACCGTTCCAACTTACGAGCGAAATTCCGGACTTACGAGACACGTGGCGGCCGTTCCGAATTACGAGATTTCCATGTTACGAGCAACTCGTTGTAACGGAACTCGCTCGTAAGTCGGGGACTACAGTTTTTCAAGGAGAATACTAATAGTGTGGTTAATATTATCGAATGCTTTTTTAAACCAACAAAAATACTGACACAATATTGTTTTTGATCGACAGCAATAGTTATTTGTTCTATTAATTCCATGAGAGCCATTGATGTAGAGTTTTTTGCTCTAAACCCATACTAATTGCTACTTAGAATATTTTGTTTAGCAATAAATTGATCTAATCTGGTCACAAATAGTTTTTCTAGAATTTTTGAGAACTGT
>JBBPBX010051099.1:13824-24709 GCA_038048925.1 Garcialebias charrua | reverse complement strand
AACTGCTGAATGACAGATGCAGAACTGCTGAGTAACTGCTGAATGACAGATGAAGAACTTCTGAACAACTGCTGAATGACAGATGAATTACTGCTGAATGACAGATGAATAACTGCTGAATAACAGATGAATAACTGCTGAATAACAGATGAATAACGGCTGAATGACAGATGCAGAACTGCTGAATAACTGCTGAATGATAGATGAAGAACTGCGGAATAACTGCTGAATGACAGATGAAGAACTGCTGAATAACTGTTGAATGTCAGATGAACAACTGCTGAATGACAGATGAATAACTGCTAAATGACAGATGAATAACTGCTGAATGACAGATGAATAACTGCTGAACAACTGCTGAATGACAGATGAATAACTGCTGAACAACTGCTGAATGACAGATGAATAACTGCTGAATGACAGATGAATAACTGCTGAATGACAAATGAATAACTGCTGAATGACAGATGAATAACTGCTGAATGACAGATGAATAACTGCTGAATGACAGATGAATAACTGCTGAATGACAGATGAATAACTGCTGAATGACAGCTGAATAACTGCTGAATGACAGATGAATAACTGCTGAATGACAGATGAATAACTGCTGAATGACAGCTGAATAACTGCTGAATGACAGATGCAGAACTGCTGAATAACTGCTGAATGACAGATGAAGAACTGTTGAATAACTGAATAACTGCTGAATGACAGATGCAGAACTGCTGAATAACTGTTGAATGTCAGATGAATAACTGCTGAACAACTGCTGAATGACAGATGAATAACTGCTGAATAACTGCTGAATGACAGATGCAGAACTGCTGAATAACTGTTGAATGTCAGATGAATAACTGCTGAACAACTGCTGAATGACAGATGAATAACTGCTGAATAACTGCTGAATGACAGATGAATAACTGCTGAATGACACATGAATAACTGCTGAACGACAGATGAATAACTACTGAACAACTTCTGAATGACAGATGAATAACTGCTGAATTACTGCTGAATGACAGATGAATAACTGCTGAATGACAGATGAATAACCGCTGAATGACAGCTGAATAACTGCTGAATGACAGATGCAGAACTGCTGAATAACTGCTGAATGACAGATGCAGAACTGCTGAATAACTGCTGAATGACAGATGAAGAACTGTTGAATAACTGTTGAATGTCAGATGAATAACTGCTGAACAACTGCTGAATGACAGATGAATAACTGCTGAATGACAGATGAATAACTGCTGAATAACAGATGAATAACGGCTGAATGACAGATGCAGAACTGCTGAATAACTGCTGAATGATAGATGAAGAACTGCGGAATAACTGCTGAATGACAGATGAAGAACTGCTGAATAACTGTTGAATGTCAGATGAATAACTGCTAAATGACAGATGAATAACTGCTGAATGACAGATGAATAACTGCTGAATGACAGATGAATAACTGCTGAACAACTGCTGAATGACAGATGAATAACTGCTGAACAGCTGCTGAATGGCAGATGAATAACTGCTGAATGACAGATGAATAACTGCTGAATGACAAATGAATAACTGCTGAATGACAGATGAATAACTGCTTAATGACAGGTGAATAACTGCTTAATGACATCTGAATAACTGCTTAATGACAGCTGAATAACTGCTGAATGACTGTTGAATAACTGCTGAATGACAGATGAATAACTGCTTAATGACAGTTGAATAACTGCTGAATGACAGCTGAATAACTGCTGAATGACAGCTGAATAACTGCTGAATGACAGCTGAATAACTGCTGAATGACAGCTGAATAACTGCTGAATGACAGCTGAATAACTGCTGAATGACAGATGAATAACTGCTGAATGACAGATGAATAACTGCTGAATGACAGCTGAATAACTGCTGAATGACAGATGAATAACTGCTGAATGACAGATGAATAACTGCTGAATGACAGATGAATAACTGCTGAATGACAGATGAATAACTGCTGAATGACAGATGAATAACTGCTGAATGACAGATGAATAACTGCTGAATGACAGATGAATAACTGCTGAATGACAGATGAATAACTGCTGAATGACAGATGAATAACTGCTGAATGACAGATGAATAACTGCTGAATGACAGATGAATAACTGCTGAATGACAGATGAATAACTGCTGAATGACAGATGAATAACTGCTGAATGACAGATGAATAACTGCTGAATGACAGATGAATAACTGCTGAATGACAGATGAATAACTGCTGAATGACAGATGAATAACTGCTGAATGACAGATGAATAACTGCTGAATGACAGCTGAATAACTGCTGAATGACAGATGAATAACTGCTGAATGACAGATGAATAACTGCTGAATGACAGCTGAATAACTGCTGAATGACAGATGAATAACTGCTGAATGACAGATGAATAACTGCTGAATGACAGCTGAATAACTGCTGAATGACAGATGAATAACTGCTGAATGACAGATGAATAACTGCTGAATGACAGATGAATAACTGCTGAATGACAGATGAATAACTGCTGAATGACAGATGAATAACTGCTGAATGACAGATGAATAACTGCTGAATGACAGATGAATAACTGCTGAATGACAGATGAATAACTGCTGAATGACAGATGAATAACTGCTGAATGACAGATGAATAACTGCTGAATGACAGATGAATAACTAACTGCTGAATGACAGATGAATAACTGCTGAATGACAGATGAATAACTGCTGAATGACAGATGAATAACTGCTGAATGACAGATGAATAACTGCTGAATGACAGATGAATAACTGCTGAATGACAGATGAATAACTGCTGAATGACAGATGAATAACTGCTGAATGACAGATGAATAACTGCTGAATGACAGATGAATAACTGCTGAATGACAGATGAATAACTGCTGAATGACAGATGAATAACTGCTGAATGACAGATGAATAACTGCTGAATGACAGATGAATAACTGCTGAATGACAGATGAATAACTGCTGAATGACAGATGAATAACTGCTGAATGACAGATGAATAACTGCTGAATGACAGATGAATAACTGCTGAATGACAGATGAATAACTGCTGAATGACAGATGAATAACTGCTGAATGACAGATGAATAACTGCTGAATGACAGATGAATAACTGCTGAATGACAGATGAATAACTGCTGAATGACAGATGAATAACTGCTGAATGACAGATGAATAACTGCTGAATGACAGATGAATAACTGCTGAATGACAGATGAATAACTGCTGAATGACAGATGAATAACTGCTGAATGACAGATGAATAACTGCTGAATGACAGATGAATAACTGCTTAATAACAGCTGAATAACTGCTGAATGACAGATGAATAACTGCTGAAAAACTTCTGAATGACAGATGAATAACTGCTGAACAACTGCTGAATGACAGATGAATAACTTCTGAACAACTGCTGAATGACATACGAATAACTGCTGAATGACAGATGAATAACTGCTGAATGACAGATGAATAACTGCTGAATGACAGATGAATAACTGCTGAATGACAGATGAATACTGTAACTGCTGAATGAATGCTTTTTCTGTGATGGCTAATGTCAGTTAGCTGTGGCAGCCATCTTGAACGTGAAAGGCTCTGCATGTTCATCAGTTGTAGACGTGCGTCTGATGATCTCTCCCAGGTAGTTTGATCAAAGTGAGTCCGGTGCTTCGTGAGATATTTTGCTAACAGACAGTCAGATGAACACAGGGCAGTGACCTCAGTGTGCTGAAGGTGAGGAGAGGTCGGTGTGGGAGCAAAATGCAGCTCGGCTTTAATTGGCGGCAAAATGCAAATGAGGCGGAGCTTTGATGTGGCGGCGAGGGGGCCGGAGAAGGTCAACATCAAAGGCTGCGGCGCCCGGAGCAAAGGGGACATCTGTGGAGACGAGCCGAAGATGAGCCCGGTTCTGACCCGTTACCAAAGAGTTCTGGAGCTGAATCCATGTTTGTCGTCAGTTTGTAGAAAGTTTTACTTCGTGTAGCTCGAAACAGCTGGAAAACATCTGTCTGCCTGTTTGTTTGTTTGTTTTGGAGTGGAATCCGTCCAGCTGCGCTGTAATAAACAAGTCGGGCTTTAATTGGTCCTGAACCAGAACCATACACCCCCACCCCCCCACCTCCGCGGGTTCATTAACACCTGTCTGGGATCAAACCTGTGGCTTCAGCTGAGCGTAGACACGAGCAGCCGAAGTGATTAGCTGGATTTTAGCTGATTGTCCTTCAGCGTCAGGGTTTCTGTCTCGCCTGGTTCTGCTGGTTCTGTCTGGTTCTGTCTGGTTCTGTCTGGTTCTGCTGGTTCTGTCTGGTTCTGTCTGGTTCTGTCTGGTTCTGCTGGTTCTGTCTGGTTCTGTCTGGTTCTGTCTGGTTCTGTCTGGTTCTGCTGGTTCTGTCTGGTTCTGTCTGGTTCTGTCTGGTTCTGCTGGTTCTGTCTGGTTCTGTCTGGTTCTGTCTGGTTCTGTCTGGTTCTGCTGGTTCTGTCTGGGCTAGTGGACCTTCGCTGCAGATGGAACAGTTTCTGATCCGTTTTGGTTCAGTGGGTCAGAGCTCCTCCGAGGGTTCTGACCTGCAGGACGGTTCTTGGTTCTGCCCGAGGTGGACCCTCCTCCGTGCAGCCAGTGTTCGACACTGAACGGCGGGTGATCATGTAAGAGCTGCAGGTCAGCTGCTGATCTTTCAGCTTCCTGTCCGGTTGTCAGCCGAACGTGTCTCCGGGTGTCAGAGCCGAGGTGTCGTGGCTGAAGACCCGGCTCGTCCACAGCTGCAGCAGCTGTTCGTCATCGTCATCATCGAATGTGTTACGATGTTTAGTATCACCTGGACCGATAAACGGGTTCTGCTGGCCCGTGGGTTTTCACCGTGCACGGCCTCAACGTGCACGTTGTCCATCTGCTTCGAGAAGCTCTTCCTGAACCTGCTGAGCCCTGCAGACCTCACAAACAAACACACACACACACACACACACACACACACACACACACATACACACACACTGTTATGTAAGATGTCTCAGAGCCAATCTGTTTTAAAGGACAACACCCACCGTGACAGTAACAATTCACCATATTGGACAATTACTGTAGTAGAATATGATGTCTATTTTCATTTTTGCATTTGGGCCAGGTGAGTGTAAAAAAACAAAAACAAAAAAACAACGGAGTCCCGGAAACTTCCGGAAACCTTGCTGAAGATTGCCGAAGTGCGGAATGACATAAATAAAGGATCCAGTCAGAAGGCAGGAGTGAGTTCGCGATGGAGGCTTATGAGAGTGAGAGTTAAAACTGCAGTTAAACTAGTGTCCTACGTGGCTGCGCGAGGTTCTAAATATTTCCTGGTGCAGTTGTGGGTTCAGCTGGACCAGCGCTCTGTTTTTATTTATTTTTTAGAACTTTTTAATAAGATATAACACTGCTGCAATAATGAAGCTACGTTGATGCATGCTTGTTATAACTCTGCATGCATTCAAGGCGGATACTTCAGTGACGTCAATGCCCATATATGGAGAGGGGCAGATTTTCCCGGAGCTGCGGATAAAATCTGCTATAAATCATGAAAAAACACATTTAGCGTTATTTCTCTACAATATAAATAAACGCTCCTGTTTCAGTATTTAATTAACTACTAAATATTAATGGCGATGCAATTTGAAAACATGGTGGGTCATGTCCTTTAATGTCATTTCATCTCATGTGGGACACGAGGTGGAACAACATCATGTTCTCAGGCTCCAACTGGATCAAGTCAAGAAACAGGAAATAAGAATCTAAGAGCTGCACTAATAATGTGCAACAGCAGCACGAACATGAGTCTGTGCAGAGAAGATGGATATGAATGAACACAGCAGCATGAGATCAGCAGCAACATGAAACAGATCAGTAGCAACATGAAACAGATCAGCAGCAACATGAAACAGATCAGCAGCAACATGAAACAGATCAGCAGCAACATGAAACAGATCAGCAGCAACATGAAACAGATCAGCAGCAACATGAAACAGATCAGCAGCAACATGAAACAGATCAGCAGCAACATGAAACAGATCAGCAGCAACATGAAACAGATCAGCAGCAACATGAAACAGATCAGCAGCAACATGAAACAGATCAGCAGCAACATGAAACAGATCAGCAGCAACATGAAACAGATCAGCAGCAACATGAAACAGATCAGCAGCAACATGAAACAGATCAGCAGCAACATGAAACAGATCAGCAGCAACATGAAACAGATCAGCAGCAACATGAAACAGATCAGCAGCAACATGAAACAGATCAGCAGCAACATGAAACAGATCAGCAGCAACATGAAACAGATCAGCAGCAACATGAAACAGATCAGCAGCAACATGAAACAGATCAGCAGCAACATGAAACAGATCAGCAGCAACATGAAACAGATCAGCAGCAACATGAAACAGATCAGCAGCAACATGAAACAGATCAGCAGCAACATGAAACAGATCAGCAGCAACATGAAACAGATCAGCAGCAACATGAAACAGATCAGCAGCAACATGAAACAGATCAGCAGCAACATGAAACAGATCAGCAGCAACATGAAACAGATCAGCAGCAACATGAAACAGATCAGCAGCAACATGAAACAGATCAGCAGCAACATGAAACAGATCAGCAGCAACATGAAACAGATCAGCAGCAACATGAAACAGATCAGCAGCAACATGAAACAGATCAGCAGCAACATGAAACAGATCAGCAGCAACATGAAACAGATCAGCAGCAACATGAAACAGATCAGCAGCAACATGAAACAGATCAGCAGCAACATGAAACAGATCAGCAGCAACATGAAACAGATCAGCAGCAACATGAAACAGATCAGCAGCAACATGAAACAGATCAGCAGCAACATGAAACAGATCAGCAGCAACATGAAACAGATCAGCAGCAACATGAAACAGATCAGCAGCAACATGATGTGATATTTCACAGTGATTATTCTGGTTATTTATTCATGAGTCTAACAGCCTCAGGGTAGAAGCTGTTCCTCAGTCTAGTGGTTCTACACTTAATGCTCCTCAACCTCCTTCCTGAGGGGAGTGGGGCAAAAGTGTGTGTGCTGGGTGAGTGGGGTCCTTCATGATGCAGGTGGCCTCTTCCTGCATCTGGAGGTGTAAATGTCTGTGATGGTGGGGAGACTGACTCCAACATCTTCTGTGCAGCCTCCATGCCACACGTTGATGACCTGGTCAGCTGCTTTTTATGTTTCTGTTTTAGATCATTTCTTCTATTTACTTTTCATTTTATATGTTTTTTATTTGATTGTTTATCGTGAGATGTCCTCGACCTTTAACTGCTGAGCTCCCAGGACCCTAAAGATCTGGACCTTTGGGTCTTCTTGTATTCAACGTCCTAGACTTGTCCTCCTGACTTGTCCTCCTGTCTCCAGGCTCCTCCTCTTTTCTCTCCAGGTGTTTGGACTCTGACCTTCTCCAGTTTTTGTGTTCCTGATCATCCTGATGGGACCCAGGTGAAGAACCAGGGGAAGAACCAGGTGCAGAACCAGGTGCAGAACCAGGTGCAGAACCAGGTGAAGAACCAGGTGAAGAACCAGGTGAAGAACCAGGTGAAGAACCAGGTGAAGAACCAGGGGAAGAACCAGGTGAAGAACCAGGTGAAGAACCAGGTGAAGAACCAGGTGAAGAACCAGGTGCAGAACCAGGTGAAGAACCAGGTGAAGAACCAGGTGAAGAACCCGTTGGGTTCAGTTTCAGAGTTAAATCCGGTTCTGTTGGACCTTCAGTCCAGACTCCAGAGCAGAACCATCATTCAGAGTCCAAACGGGTCAGAGACAGTTGTTTACACATCCTGTCTCGCTGGTTCTGGACCGTCTTCTGGAGTTTCCAGGCTGTGTGGTACCGACCCAGTTAATGTTGGGTTCTGCTGGCTCCACGCTTTCTGCAGCAGAACGGGTCGGATCAGTGGGAGGAAAAACGGCGCTCGCTGCAGACGATGATTGATTCCCATCGTCCCTCGCCGTCCCCCGGGACTGCGGCCCGGAGCCATCGATCGTCCGGCCGCAGAGGAGCTGAGCGCCGGTGTCACTTTCCATCAGGACTGAGAGGTTCTGATGGGCCAACCGGGCCCACATGAAATAATAATGAAGCTGCCTCCCGGTCAGATTGGACAAATCAGACACGATAAATGAGCGAGGAGACGGACGCAGCCTGTCTTCAGGAGACGTGTCCCTGATAGAAAACAAGAGTAAAGTTTGTAGAAATACTTCAGTACTTTTACTACAACTGGGCCAAACGTCACATTTTATTAAAAGTACACAAAATATCACAGAGTCAACAAAACGACAACCTCAGCTGACCTCTGCTCACATTCATCAGATGATGGATGAACTTCTAGTCCAGAGGTCTTTGGTTCTGGTTCTGGTCCAGGTTCTGGGACTGCAGCGGGTCCTGCCTGGTCTCTGTGAGGACTTCTGGACCAGCAGGGACTTTGTGATTCGGGACGAGGCTGAAACGGATGTTCAAGCTGCTCCTGCCGGGTGGAGGAGAGTCTCTGCCTCCGTAAACTCCCCTTCTTCTTCTTCTTCTTCATCGCGTCACACCCTCCTCCTCTTCATATCCATAAAACTCTCTTTCTGGATTGTGTTTCCAGCGGCTGCTGCTGCAGGTCTGATCAGACGATGCCTGCTTCTTCCAGCGCTGCGTCCACAGAGACGACTTCCTTATGGAGAGGAGGAGGAGGAGGAGGACCGGGAGCTGGGAGGTGAAGAGCATCAGGGATTATTGATGGGACTTTGCAGGAAGAAAAGCCGACACCTTGCAGCTGCAGCTGGATTCGATGATCTGGGGAAAGTTTAGTTTGAACTCCTCCTTTCAACTCCTCCAGGGCCAGGATGGAGCTCCTGCAGCCTCACTTCAGGACCCAGACACAGGATGACAGAATTTATCACAGAACATGGAACCCACTGAGTTTGTAAAACAGCCGAAGACCCCGCAGAGACTGAAGTCTGATATCACAGCTTGGCCAAGAAGAGGAACATCTGGATTAAAGAAGTGAAGGAGGAAATGAGTGGTTTGATGAGGAGGAGGAGGAGGAGGAGGAGTGATTGTCACTTATAAGAGTAGATGAAGAAGAAAAGGCAGATTTAGAGAGAGAGAGAGAGGAGTGAAAACACCAAAATGTGGGACTCGAACACACGCACCCAGTTTACAGCTTCTCAGAGGAGTGTGTGGCTGAAGGAGGAGGAGGAGCTGCTGGGAGCGAAGATGGACGTAAAGTTATTCCAGCCCGCCCTGATTTAAATGAAAACCACTGTATCATCTGATCAGCTGAACTTCGGCTGTTGTAAATCCTCCTGCAGCTTGTGTGATCACAACAACACATACATATGCAGATTTACTGCAGCTGTCCTGCTTTATGAACACACACACACACACACACACACTGTGCTGTTTGGTAAACATGAAACGTGGACTGAGAGCAGAGTCGAGCAAACATGGCTGAACGTCTCCACGTTCAACACACAAGACTGTAAAATAGTATGGTAGCTAAATGCTAGCTAAAAGCTAAAAATAGCAAGGACTAGCTAAAAGTAGAAAAAAATATACATAAAAGCTAAAGTAGTAAAAAGGTAGTTAAATGTAGCAAAATGCTAGGTAAAAGTTAACCTGTATACATTATCTCTGTATAAGCTAAAAGTAGTAACACAATAGCTAAAAGAGCTTAAAGTTAGTTATGAAGCTAAAATAGTCTGCAGACTTAATATTCTTGCAGAACTGGACCAGAACTTGTGCTCAGACGCTACAGCCCCCAGTCAGCAGGTCAAAGGTCATGATCTCTCTGACGTCAACATGGCAGCATGACTAAAGTCCATCTGAAGGAACCACAAGTCTTCTGGACCAGAACCAGACCAGAGGACAGATAAAATGAACGGAAAGAAAAGTGAATTTCACAAAATAAAACCGGAAGTTTTACCAAAATGAGAGATTTACTTTAATTTCATCCCGTTAAACTACAGAGAAAATGTCAGACTGAAGTTTGTAGGTGTCCTTCTGTCCGTGTGCGTCTGAACTTGTTTAAATTCAGCCGATGTGGAGAGGACTCAGACTCGCTGAGGCCTGAACGAGGCAGAACTCTCAGGTATGGCAGGAAGCAGTCGGCGTGTGGCGGCTGGACAAACAGCGAAGCGGCTCGGGCCGCTCTTCAGGAAGTGAAACATGATTCATGGTTTGTGAAGGTTGTGGAGAAAATCCCTTGTTTTCCTGCCAACAACTTGTTCTGACTAAGCGGCGTGGCAGCAGCCGACAGCGCAGCTGTGATGTGCCTTCTGACACTGCCAGCTGACAAAAAGGTGGAACCACGGGCGCCGCCAAGGACGAGCTGAAGAACGAGCTGCAGAACGAGCTGCAGGACGAGCTGCAGAACGGCGCCTAGAAATACTCAAAAACAGCCTGGTGTCAGAAAAAAAGAAAGAAAAGTAATAATTTCTTAAAGGTTTGGGAAGCTCCGTCCAGATGGAGGCTGCAGGAAGCCTGTCGCCAAGGTTACAGAGCGGCGTCCCATGCCTCTGCTGTAGATGAGACCTGTCTGAGACATGGACTCCAGGCCACGCCTCTGCTGGTGATGAGACCCAACTGAGACGTGGACTCCAGGCCACACCTCTGTACATGATGAGACACATCTGAGATGTGGTATCCAGGCCACACCTCTGTACATGATGAGACACATCTGAGACGTGGACTCCAGGCCACGCCTCTCAACATGATGAGACCCATCTGAGATGTGGACTCCAGGCCACGCCTCTGAACATGATGAGACCCATCTGAGATGTGGACTCCAGGCCACGCCTCTGAACATGAT
>JBBPBX010051098.1:0-19101 GCA_038048925.1 Garcialebias charrua | reverse complement strand
GCGTTTTAGCTCCGTACTTCAGTAACGTGACAGCTGTTGTTGAGCAGCAGGTAAACAAACAGTTAACTGTTTGCCCCAGGTTGTGTTTCCGACTTCGTTGTTTTTTACAGTAAAACAGAACACAAAAAAGTTTTAACATTTTTAAATGTTAAATTGTTTCTGTCTAAAACTGTTTTCTTTGTAAAAATCCCTGATTTGATGATCTGACTGTTTGAACCAATCAAATGTCTCTCTGTGTTACAGGACAGCGCCTCCTGTGGGTGGGAGGCCCTGAGGAGGGACGTGCTCTGGGTCTTAAAGTCCACCCTGCGCAAACACCACAACTGCTTCAACTGGACAAAAGCCCACTGAAGACCACGCCCCCTGCAGGCCACGCCCCTTACCCTCACCAACCCGTATTAGGCCGTCCACAATTTTTTTTACAAACTAAATGTTTTTATCTTCAGATAGGTCTCTGTTTGTTCAGAGGGAAGACATTATTTATTTTTATATATTTATTTATTGATTTATTTATTTAACTACTTATTTATTTATTTATATGAAACTTTTTTATAGAAATAATGTTTTATATTTCATCTATGATAAAAAATGTTTTGTACCAAACTGCTGGAAAGAAAGTTTTTGTTTGTTTGTTGTTTTGTTTTAATAAAGCATTATATGAAAAAAATTCTGATTGAGTTTAACTGTACATGACAAACAAAGTAAACAGCCTTGAATCTGCTGGTAAACAACAACATCATCTGACTCTTACCCTCACCTTGTCTATAAAATGCAATTCTAATAGCAGAAGAAGAAAAAAAACTGAGTTTGGAAAATTATTAATCTATTTCTATTTTGTACATGTGCAAATTACAGGAAACTCATAATAATTAAAAAACATTCACCAAAGCAGGAGTAGGCTGAATGTTATCATCAAAAGAATCAGAAATCAAACGAATCAACAGTTAAAATAAAAAATCCATTCATCCATTAAAATCAACAGCACAAAATGATTAGGAATCAGGATTTGAGGGGAAACTGGTTTTGGAGACGTTGACAGAATTGCTTAGAAATGATGGTTTACCAAATTAAGATAAATCAATAATTAATCAGTCATGGGTTCATTCTCATTTATTTAAAAACTAAAGAAATCTTTGGACAGAAATTATTTGGGTTTTAGTCCGCACAGGAATTTAGAAGAGTTTAACAATTTGGAAGACACATTTTACTTTTGGGTGGAAAATTAATTCAGTCAGATTGTCAGATTATTTTAGAACAGTAACTGCAAAAGAGATGTTCATCAAGTTGCATCACCCTTACTTGATGGAGGCCGGCAAATCTTTTTCAATCTTTCTGAGACTTTAAAGGCTGATTGGGCCTCCAGCACTTCACGCAGGGGACTGGTCAGGAACCGTTGGGTCGTGCTGGTTAGAACGAAGGTGATACCTATAAGGCTTGACAGCGAGGCAGGTGCTGAGCAGTTGTCGGGTGACAGGCAGTCCCTCCGTTGGTTTATCTCAAAGCTGCAAAGTAAGTCTTGCAGTGAAAAAGGTTTTATCTTCTGTAATGGTTTTTAAACGCGCGCCTCACGAGGCTGCACATCCCAGCTTGTTGGTCGGCCTCTGAGGATAGTTTCGGAACGCTCCGACGTTTAGACTTCTTAGCACGACAAGTTTCTTCTCTGTCCAAAGACTAGCAGTTTTCAACTGAGTACAAGAACACTGCTCATTGGCATCGGAAGCATTTGTAATGTGGGGGTGGGGGGAGAACACACTGATGAGGGTCCTCCCCCAGAAATTTCTGAATGAAGAATATGCCATTCTGGTGTATTTTAACAGGTTGTTAAACATCTACCTTTACTTATACAAACACTTGATTCAATAACTATTTTAGAGAGCAACAAGAAGTAGCCTGACCAACAGCCCTCCTTGTGTGAATAAAGCACACTCTGCTTCTCTCACAGATTCTAGCCCTGCCACGTTGAAAAGTGCTGGAACTAACATAGCGCTAAGCTAGTGGCACGCAATACAGATGCATTAGCTAAGATGCTACAGACGTAGCGCTCTGCTTCTTTCACACTTCCTAACCCCCCACCCTCGTCAACAACTACCAGCACTGACGTGCTAAGCTAGCGCACAATATAGGCGTCTCCCCTTCCTCCCCCCATTGAGTGCACTGCCAAGGCAAATGACCAAGGAAGACAAACACTGCATGCGGTGTGGAGTTGTTGCAGGTAACCAGGAAAACCTGGAGTGGATTTTTGTGGTTTGAATATTCTCCTATTAATCAAGTGGAATGGATTCATTCACAAAGAAATAGAAAGCGCTGGTTGAACTAACATTTCATGGTAAATGGGGGTCGGGGCATGGGTTTCCAAAAAAAAAAAAATTTAAATGTGGGGGGACACGCCCCCTTCACATATACTGTAATTGTTGTGATGCCTATGATGCTGCCCCTTCAAACCAAAAGTGTTAAAGAAAGCACTTGGAACAGTTGCAAACAGTTAATCTATTATTCTTGTTACCAACGTTTCACATAATCGAATAAAACAAACTTCCTTCATGAATTGTTTTAAGCTTAATTAAATGTGCTGAGCATTTATCAGTCTGCATATGACGAGGTGTTTTAGGACAGTGGATGTGCAGAAAACAACCTGACGTTAGGAACTTTAAAAAAAAAAAATCATCATGGACGTTTGGACAGACGACCCCTGGTCTGGTCCCAGCGTCCTGAGGAAGAGGGCGTCCTTCATGCTACACATGGCAACAAGAGGTTAAATTGACTGAAGAACCCTAACCAATCAACTCAGTAAACAGCCTAAAGAAGATTGTCGCAAACAAACAAACAGTCTGTAAATAAAAGACTCGTATCTCTGACATTCTTGTTTGTTT
Organism: Garcialebias charrua; assembly: GCA_038048925.1. NCBI lineage: Eukaryota > Metazoa > Chordata > Actinopteri > Cyprinodontiformes > Rivulidae > Garcialebias > Garcialebias charrua. The sequence goes on along the minus strand of JBBPBX010051098.1, from coordinate 16,231 downwards.
TTCTGTCAAGTCAGTGCAGAAACCTTCCTGCTGAGTCATCAGTAGTGTGTCTGTTATTGCTCATTAGTGAGCTCAGGTTAATCACCCTGCTGACAGAGAGGTTTTCATAAATCCTCACCTGTCTCAGGTGTGTCGGGGCACACAGGGACGATTCTGACACAAAGTGAACAATCCTGCTGCTGCGCTGCATCAACCTTCTTTCACAAAACTCTTTCAGGCTGGAACTTGAACAACATCTGGCCAATATGGTGGCTGAAGTCAACCCACCGCTGTTTCTCTCCTTTGTGCCTCCAAGCAAGGCAGTACAAGAGTCATAATAACAGTTTGTATGGCGTAGTGATGACCTATGGTCTGTATACGACCACTTTTGCAGGACTTAAAAGACCAAACAACAATAAACAAAATGATTACAGAAGAGGTCATTTTCTGTTGCCGGCCCTAAAGCCTGGAACAGCCTCCCCCTTGAGCTGCGTGCCACCTCTGATCTGACTCTGTTCAAAACCAGACTGAAGACCCACTTGTTCAAAAAAGCTTTCAGTGTGTAACTTTTATTACTTTTGGTATTTTAGTATGTAGCATTTTTTATTTCCATTGCCTTTTTATTTCCACTAGTTCAAATAAGCTTGCAGTGTGTAACTTTTATTACTTTTGGTATTTTAATATGCAACATTTTTTATTTACATTGCCTTTTTATTTCCTCTTGTTCAAAAAGTTTTAGTATGTAGCATTTTTTACTTCCATTGCCTTCTTTTATTGCTGTTGTTTCTTATTCTATTTTCATTGATTTATTGTTCCAGTTTATTCATCTTTTTATCCTGTTAAGCACCTTGGTCAATGCAAGGCATTGTTGGAAGGTGCTATACAAATAAAGTTTATTATTATTATTATTATTATTATTATTATTATTATTATTATTATTATTATTATTATTATTATTATTATTATATTAAAACAAATCAATGAACAAAATCCATCCATCATCTTTACCTGCTTCTTCTTTTTCAGGTCACGGGGGTCACTGGTGCCCATATCCAGCAGTCACTGAGTGAGAGGCGGTGGACACCCTGGACTGGTCTCCCGTCCATCACAGGGACACACAGAGAAAAATGAGACAATCATTCACTCTTTCTCTCTCTCACCTGGGAACAATTTAGAGTTATCAATCAGTCTAACATGCATGTTTTTGGTCTGTGAGAGGAAACCGGAGGACCTGGAGAAAACCCACGCAGCACGGAGAGAACATGCAAACTCCAGAAAGGTCCCCAGACCGGGATTTGAACCGGGGCAACCTGCTCACTGAGAGGCAGCAGCTCTACCAACCGTGCCACCATGTTGGCTAAACTGAATCCAGAGCAATAAAACTGGCAGCATGATGGATTGGTGGTTAGCACTGCTGCCTCACAGCAAGAAGGTCCTGGGTTCAATCCCTGGGTTGGACCTGGGTTCAATCTGTGTGGAGTTTGCATGTTCTCCTTCATGTCTTGGGTGTGCACCTGACAGCCTCAGCTGGAGCAACAACACCAGCCTGATCAAGAAATCTCATCAGAGACTCTACTTCCTCAGACGGCTGAGACGAGCTGGTCTGGGAAGCTCAGTCCTCACCTCCTTCTAGGTGTGCAGTGGAGAGCATCCTGTGCTCCAGCATCAACGTGTGGCATGGAGGCTGCACAGCTGCAGAAAGAAAAGCTTTGCAGAGAGTGGTGAAGGCTGCACAGAAGATGTTGGAGTCAGCCTCCCCACCATCACAGACATCTACACCTCCAAATGCAGGAAGAGAGCCACCTGCATCATGAAGGACCCCACTCACCAAAAGAGGTCTGTGCAAAAGAGATCTGTGATCTCAATGGGGTTTCCCTGGTTAAATAAATGTTAATAACTAAATAAAATAAAAATAGATCAATAAAACGAGTTAATTTGTTGTGTTTTCAGACTGGCCTATAAGGGAGATCTTCATCACATATGTAATGTGTAGCGCTCAATTTTAACACAGCTGAGTTCTGCGCAACGCCTCTTTTGATTCATAAGAGTTCAAGTTCACAGATTCATTAGTGGTTTTTGAACTGTCAGAGGCAGCTAAAAGACTGACTGGTCTTTGTACCATTATTTCTGTACGAGTGCCTAAGTACAGGTAGTCCCCGACTTACGAGCACATCGACTTACGAGGTTCCGAATTTACGAGCTATCATATTTAATAAAAATATGAAATAAAATGTTTTATTTTTTTGTTTAAATGTTCTTAATTTCATGTGTACAGCACTTTGTTGCAGCTGTGGTTTTTTTAAATGGCTTTATAAATAAAGTATTATTATTATTATTACATATTATTATTATTTTGAAGCCGATTAAAGTACGCAGTTTCCGGCAGTGTCCGGCAGTGTTCGGCAGTGTTTGGCAGTGTTCGGCGGTGTTCGGCGGTGTTCGGCTGATTAGCCAGTTAGCTCCGGCCTGGAGAGCCGGGTTCGGACGGACAGTGTCCGTTTAGAGGTTCCTGCGCTCGGATACATGAGCAGGAGCTGAACGGCGGTTTTGTGGAGTGACGGATGGACGAAGAAAAACGACGCTGTGAAGCAGCAGACAGCGTGTTGGGCCGGAGAAGCAACAGATACCATGCTAACAAGCCTAGCTGTAGGATGGATGGGTGGATGCTATCGCCCTCACCGGGGACACGGAGCCGACAGGCGACGGAGCTCGACTCGATGTCTGCCTGCATGGCAGCCTCAGATGTTGGATTGTTATCGCGCTAACAGCTGCGGCAGCCTTTTTGGAGGGTCTAACATGCTAACGCAGCGGAACTAACGCAGCGGAGCTACCATGCAAACAGACGGAGACAAGCAGCTCAAAGTAAGAAATTTATTTTTTATTTTTTATGTATGCTCTTTTGAAATGTTTTAAAGTGTGTTAGGATAGGCAAAGTGCTTGGTAACTGTTCATTATCGTACATGTACGTGTATCAGTGGCGGCTCGTGCGGTATAAAAGTTAGTCGCCGATTTATAAAAGGTAGTCCCCGACATACGAGATTTTCGTCTTACGAGATGTTTATGTTTATGTTTATTAAATTTGTTCATTTTTTTTTACAAAAGAAACACAATACAAGACAATCCCATTAATGATATGTACACAATGTAAAAAAATGAAAGGTAGCAGAAAGAAGAATAAATCTTATTATATCTGCCCCTTTTTTCAAACAATCAGATTAAACAATAATAATCTTTCACCAGCAGTACAAAATGACTAACTCTTTCTAATTTTCTAATACTAATACTAATACATAACTAATAATTGATACAATACACATTATGCTAATTCATATATATTTTTTCAACAAATTCCTTTTGATCATTTTCTTAAATGTAAACAGTGACTTGGCATTTTTAACTACATTCTCCAAGCCATTCCATAATCTAATTCCCTGGATTGAGGTAGAACGTCCCTTCAAACTAGTTCTGAATTGTGGTTTTACAAACATCTCTGTCCCCTTAAGATTATAACAACTTTGTCTTTTAACAAAATTCATTTGGATATTTAAAGGTAATTCGTTATTCTGAGCCCTATACATAATTGATAAAATATTATAATCAACCAAATCATGGAACTTCAATAATTTCAGTTGATAAAATAATGTACTGGATGGATGACGGTAATGTTTTCTAGTGATAATTCTTACAGCTCTTTTCTGTAATACAAAAATAGGCTTTGTGATTGTTTTACACGCTTTCCCCCAAACATCAATACAATAGATTAAGTGTGGAACAATGATTGTGTTATACAACAAATACAGAGCTTTATCATTCAATAGGTCTCTGACTTTGTATAGTACTGCTATCGATTTAGCTATTTTTATTCTTACAGAATTTATGTGTTGTTTCCATGTCAGTTTGTCATCAATGATAACACCCAAAAACTTCACCTCATTCACTCTACAAATCTCAACATCCTCAATTTTGAGTGGAACATCAACAGTTTTCTTTTTATTACTGAATATCATGTAATTAGTTTTTTCTAGATTTAATGATAATTTATTTATTTTAAACCAAGTTTGTATTTTGGTAAATTCTGTCTTTATCAATTCCAACATTTGTTCTATATCTTCACCTAAACAGAAAAATGTGGTATCATCAGCAAAAAGTACACATTTAAGGAGTCCTGACACATTTACCAAGTCATTCACATATAGAATAAATAGCTTTGGTCCAAGCACAGAGCCCTGGGGAACTCCACATGTGATATTACAGAGGTCATACAGAGGAAATAGTGTAGTAACGGAACTCGCTCGTAAGTCGGGGACTACCTGTAGTCTGATAAACAGCAGCCAAGGAGGGGCAACAAAATGCCAACCAGTGGCGACAAGATTCACCAACGAATCAACAAAGGACCAGCAGGGTCAAAACTGCAGTGGGCCAAAAACGCTCAACAAACAGCAACAGTTTATTTTATTTTTTTATTGTCCAGTCTCATCACGACTTGCTTTGCCCTTTTTCAACCAGACTCCTTTCTGCTCGGTCTTGGTAGTTTTCTTATTCCAGAGTGCTGCTTCAGTGGGCGGGTTGTCCGGCTGAGCCATTGTAAAACTTACCGTAAAACAAAGCCTGATAACGCTCACTGTTCTCTGCATTGGTTTCTAAAAACACCATGGCCTAGTCAACGCTACTTTCTCTCTGCCGGTTGAAGCCTGCAAATCTAGTCCGTCGGGTCTACATGTGTCTGCCAACAGGTACGGAAACATCTGCACCTCCTCGTAAAACCAAGATGTCGGTTTACATGGTGCCATTTTCATGGACATCAACTATTTTAATAAGTTAAAAAATGAATGCTGTGGTTGAAATGTTTTAACAATGGTGGGCTTGGTGCTTGTGCAGGAGACGTTCTCATTATTGACATTTCTCTGGCCAATCGATGTCCTGCAGTCAACTGAAATCAAATCTTCAGCTCGACTCGGCTTGCATGGAACTGCAGCTGGGTAGCTTCTTATAAGCAACTTTAAAGCAGATCCTTCCCAATGAAAGTACAGGTAGTCCTCGACTTACGACGTAGATCTGTTCCTACGCAGCGTCGTAAACCGAATTTTGACGTAAGTCAAAATATACGTACATACTGCACCATATACATGTACAGTACAGTATTACCAAGCACTTAGCCTATCCTAGCACAGTACCCTACATAATTATCAAAAAACACATACGTTTGGGAGCCATAATGAAGTGCAAAAAGAGTTAATGGCCCACTTGGATGCTGGTGACGCCGTACTCCTCGGTCCATCCTCCGTATTTCGTTTACGACGTAAAGCCGCCGTCCACCTCCGTTTACGACGTAAAACCGCCGTCCACCTCGGTCCAGAGCGTTTACAGTACGTAACGTATTCCTCCACCTCTGTATTCCTCCACCTCTGTATTCCTCCACCGCTGCACCGCGTACAGTACAATACTGTATTCTTCCACCGCAGCGGCCGCTGCGTTACGACGTTTATAACGTAAATCCGCGTAACTCGAAATAAGGCTGTTCATAGAAAATGGGAGATGTGTCGTAACCACGAAACTTTGTAACTCGAGACCGTTGTAACCCGAGGACTACCTGTACTCTGAACTTGCACCGGACCAAGTCAAGCCTATGGAAAGGGTCAGAACCGGCCTGGCCACCAAGGTACTTTGTCCAGCTCTTCCATCCGTCCAAACAAAAACACCACAGAACACATCAGTAAGCTGCTGGGCCGTCTTCTGCAGGACCTTTGAATGGACCTACCTAAGACGGTTTCTGCTGGGATATCCAAGGTTCAACTAGGTCAAAGTTTACTTTCACTTTCCATCCTTCCATTCAGACTGTCAACAATGACTCTGCCGTGATTCAAGTGGAGGCTTCGGAGTTTTAAATGGAGCAGTTTTTATTCTGACACACAGTCTGAGTCAGAGCATAACATATCCATAAATACCAAAGTGCTAAATCTGTCTCTCACTGTGGAATTTATTCATTTATTATTCCTGTTGTAATGACAACAGGTACTAACAAGTCCAAGGAAAGGTGAGTAAACCTCACCTGCTTCAAGGAATCCCTCTAGTTTTGCTGCAGCAACCGCAGCGTCACGGTTCTAACTTCGCTGTCAAGGTTTCCTCAGAGTTTAGCACAGAAACTGAAACGCACATCATTAATATGAATGAAAAGTGACAACACTCACAATTGTTTATTATGAATAATTATTGTTGTTTATTATCAGACAAACAGTTCACATTAATGCTACACCAGCTGAAACATTACAGCACCATGTTCCACAGAAATAAACACGAGTTGGACCAGAACTCAGACCAACAGGAGGTGCTGGACCTCAGAGCTATCGGAGGATGGTCCATATTATGAAAAACTTCTTTACTCAATTTTTCTGTTTTTATTTTAGCACGAAACAGAAACCCAAGCATCTAAAATAAAAGGTTTTCTGTTGTAAGCTTGTTGGACATGTAATAATAATAATAATAATGAATTCAATTTATAACGCACTTTTCATTAATGAAAATCTCAAAGTGCTATGTCAGGAAGTTCAGCTGCCAGGCTTTTATTGTGTAGGTGCTTTTTGGTGATAGTTTTCGGTAAAAGGTGGTGGAAATAAAACAGCATAATAGCTAGTCATTAAATAAGCTGTTTTTTTAAATTAATGTTGTAAAAAAAATCTCCCAATTTACATTTTATATAAAATCAAATCCTTAAAAAGATAAAACTACTGTTCTGACTTTCTAATTTAGCTCATGACATGTTAATGAATGAAAAACTACATATTTGGAAATCTTCTCTGCATAATTTAGGCCCCACTTGTTTAAATTTTTACTGTGGGCGGGGCTTTACTAGTATTCAGGCGGAGCCTCTGTAGGTTCCAGTTGTTCAGGATCAACATAGTCCTGGTTGAAGATGGCAGTGTCAGCTCCCAGTTTAAACTTGTGCACAGCCAGCAGACACTGAAATGCCTGCAGACAGAAAAACGCCAGGTTATATGTTCAAATAAACATGTTGAAGAGAACATGGGAAAGGAATAATTAGGGTCAGAAAGGAAAACATGTAAGAGTGAATATGTGAAGAACTGTTGATGTCAGAGAGAACACAGAAAAAACTGTTGATGTCAGAAAGAACACAGAAAGAACTGTTAGTGTCAGAGAGAACACATGAAGAAATGTTAGCGTCGGAGAGTACATGTGAACTGTTAGGGTCAGAGAGAACACATGAAGAACGTTAGTGTCAGAGAGAACACAGAAAGAACTGTTAGTGTCAGAGAGAACACATGAAGAAATGTTAGTGTCAGAGAGAACATGAAGAACTGTTAGTGTCAGAGAGAACACATATAAGAACTGTTAGTGTCGAGAGAACACATAAAGAACTAGTGTCAGAGAGAACACATGAAGAACTGTTAGTGTCAGAGAGAACACATAAAGAACTGTTAGTGTCAGAGAGAACACATAAAGAACTGTTAGTGTCAGAGAAAACACATGAAGAACTGTTAGTGTCAGAGAGAACACATAAAGAACTGTTAGTGTCAGAGAGAACACATAAAGAACTGTTAGTGTCAGAGAAAACACATAAAGAACTGTTAGTGTCAGAGAGAACACATAAAGAACTGTTAGTGTCAGAGAGAAAACTTGAAAAAATGTTAGTGTCAGAGAGAACACATGAAGAACTGTTAGGGTCAGAGAGAACACAGGAAGAACAGTCAGAATACATGTAAAGAACTGTTAGTGTCAGAAAGAACACATTAAGAACATAATACATAAAAGATGTTAACACATCAGAAAGAACCCAGAATGGTTAGCATGTCAAAGAGTACATGTGAACAACTGTTAGACTCAGAGAAAACACATGAAGAACTGTTAGTGCCAGAGAGAACATGTGAAAAACTGTTAGTGGCTCTGACCCTAACATGTGAAGAACTGTTAATGTCAGAGAGAACACATGAAGAACTGATAGGGTCAGAGAGAACACATGAAGAATTGTTAGTATCTGAGAGAACGTACGAAGAACTGTTAGGGTCAGAGAGAACACATGAAGAGCATATTAACACATCAGAAAGAACCCAGAAATGTTAGCATGTCAGAGAGAACATGTTACCGGAATGGATTACTGTGGTCAGAATTGGAGAACCAGTTCTAAAAAAAGAACTAGAACAAAGATCAGAAGCAGAATAGGGAGTAGAACTGGTTTGCCCAGATGATCTTCAGGTGATGGACAAAACGTTTGCACAAAAGAAACGTTTAACAAGGAGGTTTCCGATTGGACCATTCAGGACTTATTTGAGTCCAACCCGGACCATTCAGGGTTAATTTGGGCCTGTTCTGGTCCATTCAGGGATAATCTGAGTCCAGTGGTCGTCACAGGACCATGAACAGATGATGCTTCTGTCAAATGGTTGGAAGTTCTTGGACTTCAAGAACCAAATGGAAACACAGAAAGGAGAGAAGTTCTACAGAAACTGGTCTTAGTGTTTGAGATGGTTTTTTGGAAAGATTCCTGAGAATGTTCCTGAAGAGATGCTAATGAGAAGGCTACATGGTGGGAACTTGTCAATGGACCAAGAACAGGAACCAAATGAAGGTGCAGAATCAGGACCAAGATCACATGACGCTACGTCCCCACCCCCAGGTCCCCTGGATCCCGCTGTCCTGCAGGTTTTAGATGTTTCTCTGCTCCAATGCTCCTGGTTTAAAATGAACGGGTCAACAGGTTTTTGCAGAACTTGTTGACGTGTTCTTCAGTCATTGAAATGAGGTGAGTTAAAACAGGGTAACATCTTAAATCTTTCAGGACAGCGGGGCCCTTAAAACTGGAGTAGGAGACCCCTGACGTCCAACCAGGATGAGACCAGGATAAAGAACTGGACTGAGCTTCATTTGGTCAGATACTTGAGGGAGACTGGAGGATGAGCAACTGGTGGGTTTGAACCTCAGGTGACTGGGACAACTGGGTGGGGGCACCTGGTGTTAGATGGTTGAGGTTCTGAAGGAGCAGTGTGTTGGACCCGGGTCTCAGAGCAGACCACAGGACAGTATTTCAGTTCAGGCTGGTAGTTTCATAACAACACGCATGATGATGTGACGTCTTTTCGTTTGTGTTGAATTCTGAGCTTCACACAGTTTGTGGACAGAACTCTGAGACCACAGATGGGGGGACAGCGACCCCTGGTGGTCCTGAAGAAAACACAGGTCCTGCTGAAAGCGGCATGGTTAATAAAAACCTGCTGATGACAGGATGAAATCCCAGCACGTCGGCTGGAAATTATACAGTGGAGACTCAAAATCACAAAATTCACAGTTTAATACCTGGAGGCCTTGCGCCGTGGATCTGTTGCTCACACAACGAGGTTCCTGTTGGAAGGAGGAAGATGTGCATCTTTAACCTGCAGCAGACCCCAATGAAGAACCAGGATCCAGATAAGAAGAGGCCCGGGAGCGTGGGACGTAGTTCCACATTCTTTTATCTTACATAACAGCTGTAAAAGCTCTCAGATAGGATCGAAAGGGGCCCTCCAGTTTGGGCTCCCAGGCTCACGGAGCCCGGTTCTGATTGGTGCACGGACCTGAGCTGTCCCCCCTGCTGAAGCCAGAGGGAAACCTTCGGGTTTTTATGAATAAGACGAGGCTTGCTTTTGTCTTTTATCTTTAGAGCAAGATGAACTCCTCCTGCACCTTTTTGTTTAGTCTACCTGAGAGCAGTTGACCTTTGACCTAGACTCCTGGACTCCTTTTTGTGTCTTTGGTGAGATAACTCAAATTTTTGACTCTACTGGTTCTCTGCCAGGACACTGGAGGGGGAACACACACAAAGAGATGGAAAGTGGTTTTAGGTAGCCTCCCTCTTGGGTTAGCGTCAGGAGATCCATAACGCAGCCTTCGTCCACATGCGGACCTCATACCCCTCTTCACTTGTGTTGTTTTTTTTATTTAGATGTCTGGTAATCCTGCAGGGATCCCTGAGCCCTGGTGCAGGTTGACTAACTGGACTGTCTGAGTAGGAGGAAAGGAGTTCTCGGAGCTGAATCAACGACAGAAGAAATCACGTTTTTGTTGACAGAGAATTTCAATTCAATTCAGTTTTTTAATATAGCCCCAAGTCACAACAGAAGTCGTCTCAGGGCGCTGAACAGAAACATTCATACATAAAAAATAATATTTTAACATTATTTATCTGAGGAGCAGACTGCTTTGAGTTTAACTCCATCACAGAACTCTCATCTTGAGCAAGCATGAAGGCACCAGTGGAAAGGAAAAACTCCCTCATGAGGAAGAAATCGTTAGCAAAACCAGGCTCAGGACAAGCGGCCGTCTGCTTCGACTGGCTGGGTTTGGTAGGAACAGATACACAATGGCAGGTCAAGAATCACGAATAATCAATAGAAATAGAATCAATAGAAATAGTATCAAATCAAAACTATTCAATTTTAACAATTCAAGTAAGGAAATGAGGTCAGTTTGTCCTCTAGTAGTCTAAACCTATAGCAGCATAACAAGCCAACCCTAACTACCTGTATAGGATTTATCAAAAAGGAAAGTCTTAAAACTGGACAATGTGTCAGCCTCACGGACAGAAACTGGAAGTTTGTTCCACAAGAGAGGAGCCTGACAACTGAAAGATCTTCCTCTCATTCTGTTTCTGGAAACTTTAGGAGCCGCGGGTAAGCCTGCAGTCTGATAGTGAAGGGTTCTGTTAGGAAAATATGGAACAATAAGATCTGTAATATAAGATGGAGCTAGGTTGTTGAGAGCTTTGTAGGTTAGAAGTAAGATTTTGAATTAAATTCTGGACTTGACAGGGAGCCAATGGAGAGAAGCTAAAACTGGAGAGATATGATCTTTCCCCAGTTAAGACTCTGGCAGCAGCATTTTGGATCGACTGAAGACTTTTTAAAGAAGTATTTGGACACACACATAACAAACCATTGTAATAGTCCAGTCTAGACGTGACAAATGCATGAACCAGTTTTTCTGCATCATTTTTAGGTGTTTTTAATGTTAGTGATTTACGCAGGTGGTTCTAGTGACATTTTTAATGTGGGGGATAAAATACATGTCCTGATCAAAAATAGCACCAAGATTTTTAACATTAGAGCTGGAGGCCACATTAACACCATCCAAGGAGGGAGAAAGACTGAAAAAATGATTCCTGAGATGCTCAGGTCCAAAAACTAAAACCTCAGTCTTTGTGTTCAAAAGCAGAAAATTTAGTGTCATCCAGGTTTTTATGTCTTTAAGACATGCTTGTAGTCTAAGTAGCTGATTGGATTCATTGTGTTTCATGGACAAATATAACTGTGCATCATCAGCATAACAATGAATGCCGATTAAAGGGTCTAATCTACTATTTCTAACAGGTCCATTATTTAACAAGAGTAACGCATACGACACGTTGAAGTGAAGAAAGTTTATGGACCCATGGAGATACGTCTGCCTTTTGACGGACGTATAAAAAGTAAGGGACCTAATTAAAAGAGAAATTCCGCTCTTCTACTGACTTCCTGCCTGATACTTGATTGGCAGCATGTTCATGTGATCTACATCAGAACTTTAAAGGTGCTGCAGCATCACGTTCACGCGTTTAATCCGTTACAGCATCATCTTCCATCAGAACACATGACAAAGCAGGCATCGGGCATTACAGATTCACAAACGATGGACGCCACCTGTGCAGGTGTGAACGCAGCAGGTTAACCAGGTGACAGCTGTGGTTACAGATGATTTATTTGAACCGTTGTTTTCTCATGGAGCAATAATTACACAACACACAACCTGACGCTGTGTACAGCAGAGAAAACTCAAATAAATACCAGCTTGTGGTCCCAAATCATTCAAGCTGAATGTTGAGTTTCCAGCATCCCTCTGTTACCGTGGAAATCGGAAGGCACTTTGGTTGACAGGCACTCAGAGCGGCCAATCAGAGGGAATGGGTTGGAGAAAGCCCTCTTCTCTGATTGGCTGCAGGAGAAAGGTGAGGTTAAGTTGCATTTGTGTTTCAGGCAAGAGGAGGGGTGAAGAGTTTGTTGTATTCTTCTTCAAAAGAGACTTTCTTCAGACGCTCAAGCGACAGCAAGGCGAGACCTCCCTACACACAACACACAACACACCAATGTGTAGTACATCACACAACATGTAACACAACAAAAACACACAGAATCCACAACACACACAGAAATAAAAGGCACACATCAGATGTAGCCTTGAAGGCTAGACAGGTGTAGAACGTGCTGCTGAGCTCAGGTGTTTAACTTCAGATCAAACATGAGAACTCAGAGTGTCTCTGAGTGAAATGTCTGTCCACAGGACAGCAGTACATACCCAGGTGAAGACAGAGAAGAAGCAGAAGACGATGGTGGCTCTGGCAGCGTCAGCACCTTCATTCAGAGGGTTGTCTTCAGGTTTAGAGACCTGCCACTGATTGGCCAGAAAACAGAACCCCACAAACCAGACGAGAGACCAGAGAGCTGCACAAGCATGAGAAACACACGTTACATGTAGGGATCGATGCTTGAACAGGTAAGTGACAAAGCAAGGGCAGGGTGCGTCTCACCTGACACCCCAATGTCGGCCATGACGGCCTTTTTCCTGTCCTTCACGCCGCTGATCTGAGGAAAATAAACATCCAACGCCAGGAAACCAGCACTGCAGAGGAAACAAAGCATTCCCACGGCAACGGCATAGTTACAGGCATGCTGGTTTTGGTTGAAGATGCAGTACTCCTCCACCGTCTCAGGCTGGTTGACGTAACCTTCATTGGCAATGCAGCCCAGGACCACAATGGAGAAGAGCTGGAGACAAAAAGGAAGGAGTTGTTGCCATGTCAACAGGCTAGGTGCTAACAAGCTAGGTGGTAACAGACTAGGTGCCAAAAGGCTAGGTGTCAACAGGCTAGGTGCTAACAGGCTAGGTGCCAACAGGCTAGGTGCTAACAAGCTAGGTGCCAACTGGCTAGGTGACAACAGGCTTGGTGCTAACAGGCCAGGTGACAACAGGGTAGGTGCCAAAAAGCTAGGTGTTAACAGGCTAGATGCCAACAGGCTAGGCACTAATATGCTAGGTGCCAACAGGCTAGGTGCTAACAGGCTACGTGCTAACAGGCTAGGTGCCAACTGGCTAGGTGACAACAGGCTTGGTGCCAACAGGCTAGGTGTCAACAAGCAAGGCACTAATATGCTAGGTGCCAATAGGCTAGGTGCCAACAGACTAGGTGCTAACAGACTAGGTGCCAACAAGCTAGGTGCTAACAGGCTAGGTGCTAATAGGCTAGGTGCTAACAGGCTATGTGCTAACAGACTATGTGCCAACAGGCTAGGTACGAACAGGCTAGGTGCTAACAGGCTAGGTGCCAACAAGCTAATGCTAACAGGCTAGGTAACAACAGGCTAGGTGACAACAGGCTTGGTGCCAACAGGCTAGGTGTCAACAAGCTAGGCACTAATACGCTAGGTGCCAATTGGCTAGGTGCCAACAGACTAGGTGCTAACAGACTAGGTGCCAACAAGCTAGGTGCTAATAGGCTAGGTGCTAACAGGGTATGTGCCAACAGACTACAGGTAGTCCCCGACTTACGAGCGAGTTCCGTTCCTACGACTGTCTCGTAACACGAAATCTCGTACGTCGGAACCCGAAACACGTGTTGCTCGTAAGTCCGGATTTTCTGTCGTAAGTCGGAAAATGTATGCTAGCGCTACTACGAACACTCGTTTTTCATCACAAATGTTCATACTAGTTCATAAACATGCTCAGAAACTTGTTTCCAAACGGTTAGCTAACACACTTTCATCTAAAAACACATAAAAGTGCTGTATTTTTTGTATGTTCTTTACAAATTTACTGCTCGTTCGTCAGCTCGTAAGTCCGGAACCTCGTAAGTAAGAGCGCTCGTAAGTCAGCGACTACCTGCATGTGCCAACAGGCTAGGTACCAACAGGCTAGGTGCCAACAGGCTAGATGACACCAGGACAGGTGTTAAGCCACTTAGTCTGAATAACTTTAGTTTGGAAATGGTGGCTCTAACAAAAAGACAGTTGGAGGTGGTGGAGACGAATATCTTGTCATGACCACGTCCTCTGTCCCCTGCCTCACTCACAGTCCCACATGTCATGTTTCTGTTCCTGTCTTCTAACCATGCCCACTCTCCACATTCAGCCTAATCAGCATTCATGCCAGACACCTGTTACCTGCCTTAAAGGACATGACCCACCATGTTTTCAAATTGCATCGCCATTAATATTTAGTAGTTAATTAAATAATAAAACAGTAGCGTTTATTTATATTGTAGAGAAATAACGCTAAATGTGTTATTTCATGTTTTTTAGCAGTTTTTAGCAGCAGCTCCGGGAAGATCTGCCCCTCTCCATATATGGGCATTGACGTCACTGAAGTTTCCGCCTTGAATGCATGCGGAGTTATAACAAGCATGCATCAACGTAGCTTCATTATTGCAGCGGTGTTAAAAAGTTCTAAAAAATAAATAAAAACAGAGCGCTGGTCCAGCTGTACCCACAACTGCACCAGGAAATATTTAGAGGTCGCGCATCCACGTAGGACACTATTTAATTCGCTCGCTCGCGACAAATTCATTAATTTCCTCATGAAGTCGGCTCGGCTTTTTACCCCTTTCATAAGTCAAACCCGCGCTATTCCCGCACAGACCAGTGCTACTGGTCCTGCCATTTAATCCTCCTCGGGTCATTCATAAGACAACAGTTGAATGCGGGTAGGTCCCGCTCAAATAAACTTGTTCAGAAATGAAGCCGGAGCGCTGCTCCAAACGTGGCGTGGAGCTGAGCTGAACTGGACCGCGACGTGGGACAGACGTCAGACGTGTACAAGTTGTCGTGTCATTTTTAATATTTCCTCAGTAATAATGTACAGCTGGCTGCAGTGATCAGCGCGCGCAGACAACAGCACCACCTCCGATGCTCAGAGGGAAAAAAAAGCGAAAGTAACTTTTACAAGTAGTCCTGTCGTGTCATTTTTAATATTTCCTCAGTAATAATTGAACAGCTGGCTGCAGTGATCAGCGCGCACAGAAACACCACCACCTCCGATGCTCAGAGAGGGAAAAAAAAGCGAAAGTAACTTTTACAAGTAGTCCTGTCGTGTCATTTTTAATATTTCCTCAGTAATAATTGAACAGCTGGCTACAGTGATCAGCGCGCGCAGAAACACCACCACCTCCGATGCTCAGAGAGAGGAAAAAAAAGCGAAAGTAACTTTTACAAGTAGTGCTGTTGTGTCATTTTTAATATTTCCTCAGTAATTATTGTACAGCTGGCTGCAGTGATCAGCGCGAGGAAACAAAAGCACCACCTCCGATGCTCAGAGAGAGAGAGGGAAAAAAAAGCGAAACATTTTTATTAATAATAATAATAATAATGTCATATTTTTGTCATCTGTGTATGTTTCCATACAAGACAAAATTTGACTCTGCATTTAACCCAATCACCACCAGGTGGGGCAGTGGGCAGCTATAGAAAGCGCGCCGGGGAGCAGTTGGGATGAGATGTGCTGCTCAAACACACCACAAGTTATGTGACTGGGGTTTGAACCTGGGTCCTTCGGGTCCCAAGTCCGGTTCCCCTGCCACTACACCATAATATTCCCTTGTTAATAAATCTGCCTGTTGATTAATCCTGTGGTCGCACACTGATGTCTATCATATTCTGAGCGCGGATTCGCGGCTCTCACTCTCATAAACCTCCATCGCGAACTCACTCCTGCCTTCTGAGAGGAGCCTGTATTGATGTCACTCCGGACTTCGGCAATCTTCGGACGGGTTTCCGGAGTTTTCCGGGACTACGTTGGGTTTTGGGGTTTTTTTTTTATACTCGCCTGGCCCAAATGCAAAAATGAAAATAGACATCATATTCTACTACAGTAATTGTCCAATATGGTGAATTGTTACTGCACGGTGGGTGTTGTCCTTTAAGATCCATGTCCACTCTCATTCCCTGCCAGATTATCACACCATTCATGGTTCCTGATATACAGCCATTCCTGATCATGTTCACGCCTAGTTTTGATCATCTTGTCTTGACCTCACGGCTGCCTTTTGGAAACCCGACCTGCCTGCTCTCTGTCTGTTCTGGATTTGCCTTTCTGATCACAGTAACAACTTCCTCTTCTGACCCAACGACTACAATACACGGATTACACTTTCGGATTTATTATTGGAACTCTGACTCCCTGTGTATGACCCCCGCCTGCGTTTCTGGACTTTGTTCTATATATATATAATCAATACAGTTGT
>JBBPBX010051097.1:0-24710 GCA_038048925.1 Garcialebias charrua | reverse complement strand
AGATTTTTCACAAAACTTTATTTACACAATAATAAAATTAACACAACAGTGTTAAAAATATGATCAGGACATCAGCAAGCTTAAAATAAAATAAAATATTTACATGAGGAGCTTGTTGTATTGTATTTCTCCCTGATCAGAAATGGTGCATAAAACCTTCTTAAATCCCCACAGTTTCACGAAACTCTCCATGTGTCCAGTGTCTCTGTGGAAGCAAAACTCCAGCGCCAGTCTGGCCTTGATGTTGCACTTCCACAGAGCCACGGCATCAAGTTGAGGTCCAGCCTGCAGTCTGTCCCTGCGAGACAAATAAACAGCCATTTTTGCTTCGGCTACCAGAAAGTTTAAAGTTTGGGATTTAAACTTTGTGGCTTTGCTGTAACGTACTCCATTAATGAAAACCGATTTGGTGAAAACGGTGTCAAAGAGGCTAAAGATCGTTGTCATTAGATTAAACAGATCAATCAGTCTAGCACAATCTGTAAAAACATGAAAAACACTCTCAGACAGACTGCAAAAAGGACACTCGTTTAAAACCTCAGGATTGATGACAGACAAAAATGAGTTTGTTGCAATGGCACCGTGAAGGATCCTCCATTGAAGATCGCCAGTCCGTTTCTTTATTGGAGGTTTGTAAAGAGTCCTCCACTGGGGCCTCTGATTTCCAAGTTTGTTGTCCCACACGCTGACAGCTCTGTTTTGCAGAGTTCTCTTGTTCAGGATCTTAACATAAGTCTTGTAAAGTACTTTTTGACCAGTTCTGCACAAGTTCATCTTTGGGTCTATATTGTTTAGCAGAGGACCACTGTCTTTTGCAAAGTTAGGATCCAGGTTAATGTCTGGGAAAGGGTCCATTGGGTCAGGTGGGCGATTCCCTGTGAACCACTGTTGTAGCAGACATTTCTCTCCAGCTGTCATCTTCTCCTTCACCAAGTTCAGGAAGCGTTGCACCAGTCTGACTGACCGGAAACCAAGCAACAAAGCCACCTCTCCGGCGTTGGAGAAACCTGGTCCTGCCGTCTCCACCAAGCGCCTCAGGGTCACATCCTAGAATCGCACAGTGCCTTTGACAGTCCTGGCACTGTGCTATCACAAACGTCCATTCTCGCTTCACATACTAGTGGTTCCTCTAAGAGCCAATGCAGAGAATTATACTCTTTCAATCTGTTTGGTTTAAAAAAGAAAAACACTCTGAAAACACTCTGATAAAACAGGGGCACTTCTTTTATCTTTAAAAGGCTAACATTAGTTAGAAACAGAGCAGCATCTAGCCCCAGCCCGTTCGCACGTCTGAGGATGCAGCTGGCCACGTCTCTCCACACAGTGTCAGGAGATCCTGCCAGGTACTTCTGGAGGAACTGCATTCGAAACGTGGCTGTTCTGCTGGCCAGGTGGACAAGGCCCTGTCCCCCTTCTTCTCTTGGTAAGAACAGGACTGACTGTGGCACCCAATGTCGGCCGTCCCAAAAGAAATCGACCATCTCAGATTGTATTTTTACCAACAGGTCTGGAGGTGGGTCTAGAACAGAAAGTTTGTGCCACAGTTGTGATGCAACCAAGTTGTTTAACACCAGTACTCTGCCTCTGTAGGACATTTTTGAGTGTATCCATTTCCATTTTTCCAATTTATTCTTGACTTTTTGCACCACATTGTCCCAGTTTTTCTGTACTGAAGTCTTATTCCCTAAATGGACACCGAGATATTCAAGGCCATCTCTCTTCCACGGGAGGTTTTGAGGCAGAACTGGGAGCCCTTCAGGCCACTCGCCCACGGCGAGGGCTGTGCTCTTTCCCCAGTTTACCCTTGCAGCAGACATGGTTGAAAAACTCTCTGTGATTTCACTTAGTGTGTCGACATCTTGTTGATTTTTTACAAAGACAACAACGTCGTCAGCGTACGCGGATAAAACTATGCTACTGTTGAAACCAGGTAAAACAAAACCATGAACCCTCGAACGGATTTTCTGAAGGAGGGGTTCCAGGGAGAGTGCATAGAGCATTCCCGAGAGCGCACAGCCCTGCCGAACACCTCTACACACTCTAAAAGGAGCACACAGGCTACCGTTGAACTTCAGCACACCCTCAACGTTACTGTACAACACCTTGATCTTGGCTATGAAACCAGCGCTGAACCCAAACCTCTCCATGGTTTCCCAGAGGAAGCTGTGCTCAACGTGGTCAAAAGCCTTTTCTTGGTCAAGTGAGACCAACGCTGTGTTCAGACCTAATGAACTGGAGACTTCCAAAACATCTCGAATCAGGTGGATATTATCTACCATGGACCTGCTGGGGACGCAATAAGTCTGGTCTCGGTGGATGACCTGTTCCATTGCTTCTCTCATCCTGGTTGCCAGGGCCTTGGAGAGGATTTTGTAGTCGGTGCAGAGGAGAGACACGGGGCGCCAACTCTTTAACTCTTGCAGATTCCCTTTTTTAGGCAGAAGAGTGATGACCGCTCTTCGGCACGACAGCGGTAGTGAGCCAATGATCAGGCTTTCAGTGAAAACATTCAGCAGGTCCCCTGCCAGGATGTCCCAGTAGTCCTTGTAGAACGCCACCGTGAGCCCGTCAATGCCGGGAGCTTTCTGGCCTTGCATGCTTTGGAGGGCTGTGCTGAGCTCCTGAAGCCCTAGGGTGCGCTAAAGGTCAGTGTTGGTCTCCTCAGAGACCTGGGCTAGTCCACTGCAGAACTCCCTGAACAGCTCGCCGTTCCTCTCGTCTTCACTTTTGAATAACGAGGAGTAAAATTCCACAGCCCTCCTCCTGATCTGGCTTGGCTCACTCAGTTGCTGCCCGGTTTCCGACAAGAGAGAGTGGATCAGTTTTCTTTGCCTGTGTTTCCTCTCCATGTTGAAAAAGAAGCTGGAAGGAGCATCCATCTCTGTGATGTTCTGCATCCGGGACCTGACTAACACGCCTTGGACCTTAGCATCCAGTAGGTTTGTCAGAACTGATTTTTTAGATTTGAGGGCTTCAATGTGCTCTCGATTTCCTGTGGTTTCACAAAGGTGTTCTAGTTCCACTATATCAATCTCTAGATCTTTGATAGATCTGGTGAAGTTGCGAGTAACGTTGAGAGAGTGTTGTTGACACAGCTGTTTTATTTGAACTTTTCCGTGGTCCCACCACTGTTGCAGACATGTGAAATCACCCTTTCTCTGTCTAAAAACCTTCATAAAACAGCTCAGAGCCTCTTTGAAATTACGGTCATGAGTTAAAACTGAGTTAAAATGCCAGTAGGCGCTCTTTGGTAAAATGTTTCTGATAAAAACACTACTTAAAACCAGCACGTGATCTGTAAAGGCCACTGGTGAAATCTGACAAGTTTTAACCACGTTAAAATGATGTTTAAAACAATAAAAGAGGTCGAGGCGAGCTAAAGAAATGCGATTCTCTTTACAGTGGGACCACGTGTACTGTCTGGAGCCTGCGTGCATCCTCCTCCATACATCCACCAGGCCATGAGACGAGACCAGCTGCCGTAGAGCGCGCTGGGCTCCTGGATGCGGCTCTGCGTGATTTCGGTCTAAAGACTCATCTTCAGTACAATTGAAATCCCCACTTAAGAAAACAAATTCCTCAGACCCACAATCTCCCAACCTTTCCCCATTTTTTTCAAAAAAATCTCTTTTCTCTGCATTGGTATTGGGAGCGTAAATATTAATAAAGACAACATTAAAATGATCAAAACCAGCTTTGACTAAAAGACACCTTCCCTGAACAACGTGTTGCACTTCTATGTGGCTAGGAGTGAACTCTTTTGAAAAAAGGATTCCCACTCCTGAACTTTGGGAGGTGCCGTGACTAAAAATGGCCTCCCCTTTCCACTCTCTACGCCACTCTGTTTCATTAGCTGTATCGCTGTGTGTCTCTTGTAAAAATAGTACATCAATACTTTTATAGTTCATGGTTTGATAAACTAATCCGCGCTTCACAGCTTCTCTTGCCCCGTTGATGTTTAAGGATGCCATTTTAAAAGTATTCATGGTGTGTGAGATGTTGAGAAGCATGTAGAAAAAGACTATAAAAAATATTAAAGAGCAGGTTCTTATCATTTTGTTCAGAAAAGTTTTCTGACTTTGGTCATTGTCTTTTTCAGCCTAAAGATTTCTGCGTCTTCAAAGATTAATAGTTCTTTATTGTGTCTAATGTGGTGTCTGGCTGAGAAATAAAAATCTCTCAAATCAGAAAAATAATTTTCCACATTAACATTATTCAGCCCTTTGGTGTCTTGAAGGAAGGACTGTATAGATTTAGCAGTGTACTTAGGTTCACTGCTTTCATCGTGTGAGATTTCACTAAGATCGGAGCTGTTGTCTGCTCCTTTCAGCTGTGCAGACATGTCTCTGGTTTTCTTGCTTCTTTTTCTAATAGTTTTAGAAGAAGAAGAAGAAGAAGAAGAAACACATTTTCATTGATGGGACATTTGCTTCGTTTACACAACTTATGGAACAGTTTAATATCCCGCATACACATTTTTTCCGATATTTGCAACTGCGACATTTCGTGAAGAATGGCTATCCCTCATTTCCTAAATTACCTGATCAAACAGCTCTGGATAAAATCGTAGGTATAAACATTCATAAAAAGGGGGTAATTAAGGAGATCTACACTATATTGTTGGATCTACAATCTCCTTCTATTTCTATCATTAAATCACATTGGGAAAAATGTCTTACAGTTACATTAACGGATGAGATCTGGCAATCTATTCTTCACAGGGTACACTCCTCTTCTATATGCACTAGACATGGACTCCTTCAGTTCAAGATCTTGCATCGGTTGCATATCTCTAAAGAAAGGCTAGCTAGGTTTTGTCGAGGGACTGATCCCTTGTGTAACCGATGCAGGTCAGAAGAGGGTTCCCTTATTCATACTTTCTGGGCATGTTCAACACTTCATAAATATTGGACAACTATATTCAATACATTCTCAGAAATATACAATGTTAAAATTGGCCCTTCTGCTATAACTGCAATTTTTGGAGTCATGACTGAATACTTTACTTTCCAAGCATAATTCAAATGCGGTAGCTTTTGCTACGTTGATTGCGAGACATCTTATACTTTTGAGGTGGAAACAGGAGGCCCCTCCTACACATGAACAGTGGCTTGCAGAGCTTATGAGGTTTTTGCATTTAGAGAAGATGAGGTGTACACTGGCAGGTTCAACTGCTAAATTTGTCAAGACATGGCAGCCATTTTTACAATACATGGAAACATTCAGGATGGGCACACCATCGTAACCAAACAGCTGCTATATTTCTTTAGTTAGCTGTAAAGTGAACAGATTTTTACATTTTCATTTATCATCAAATTGTGACAAGAATTATTTTTATTTTATTTTATTATTTGTATGTGTGCTTTGAAAAAGTTTTATTTTGTGTGTGATTTCTATTATTTGTTTCATATATTATTTGTTTGTATATTAAAATGGACATTGTTGTATAAAACTTGAATGTTGTAAATAATGTGATGTGAAAATTGATAAAAGTATAAAAAAAAGATAACATTCAGTTTAAAATATGTCATGTTACAACATGGACACCCACAGCTTATAGACAATCAAGATTTATATGTGGACATTTTTTATATTTTTTGTGGGTGCGGCTTATTTGTATATTCAGGTGTGCTCAATGGTCCAGAACTTCTGGTACTTCTCATTTGTATGTAAAAAGTATTATTGTACATGTTTTTAGGGGTAGACTATTATGGCATTTGGTTAATAATAACAAGCACTAGCATTTAATCTTTCAACTGTGTCCTACTTTGCATATTGAAAAAGAACACAATAAAAATGTCATGCAAAAATTACAAATAATATTAATACCCAATGCCACAACAAATTATTTATTTAACTTTAGCTGAAATGTATATATTACATGCATTCAGGATAGTTGTTCGAAAACTTTAAAAATTCTGACCCACAAAACAACAAATATTCTGTATTGCTTTACTGGACTCCAGAAGGTTAACCTACAAACAATAGTAGCTTATTATGCCAATTTAAAAATGGCACAATGGTAATTGTTTCAAAATTTGCTTTAAGTAGACATATTTTAATTATTATTATTTTTTTTATTATGAGAAGATTGCCATTAAATGCATCACAACAAATAATGCGTTTCTGAACCAATCTTTGATAATTGGCGTTTGGCAAATAGTTTGTATTTTAGGTGTTTTTCCATTCTTATTAACCATTTCTCTCATTTATTCCTCATTTTCCTCAACGTTCTTACTGCACACTAGTTTTCCTGCTCTCTGCAGAAACAGCAAAGGTAACACCATACTGCTGGGCAGATTAAAAAAGAGTTCACATGTTATCGCCACACAGTTAATATTTCTGTGCACGATATTTACAATCCAAACCACGTTCCAGGCAAACCGCAGCAGTATCACCAGTAGTATGGCCATGATGGTGTAGAAAGCCCTCTGTTTTGACTGGTCGGTGTGCTCCTTCCCGGTGCCTTGTTCTCCCCAGCCTGGGTGTTTTAAAACACAGAGAACCGACAGGCTGCAGAATGGGGTGATGACAACTGTTAATATTATGAGACAAGAATCCATGATGATGTAATTTTCTTCCACTGCCAAACCCATCCCCACAAAACTAAGCAGCCACACAAAGCCAATGATGATACTTCTGACTCTGAGCATTCTTTTTTCTTTCAGGGTCAGGTATGTGACCGGATGAACTACAGCCAGGTAGTGCTCCACACATGTCAGGATGTGGAAGAATCCTTGTCCATACCAGGTGAAAGAAAACAAAGTGCTTCCCACTTTTACAGCTTTGATTTTCTTACTGTAGATTCCTGCAAAGACAACGATGCACCCAATGACACCAACGAGCTCCATGAAGGCCAGGTGGTAGGTGAAGCAGTCAGAGTGGCTCACTGTTGATGACGGAGAGTTGGAGTGGTCTTTGCGCCTCTTTTTCAGACCATAGTAGAGGATGAAGATGAAGACAGGCAGAAAGAAGAGGACGGTGGTGATGGTGAAGATGCTGTGAATTAAGGAACTCGGTTGGGTCATGATGCAAAGACTGTAAGAGCTGGTGGTGAGGGAAGAGTTTTCCATCATATCTGGAGGAGAGGAAGGGGTCAGATGTTTAGAAGTTAAAATTGAAATTATTTAAATGATGTAACCTTGTAAACACTAAATAGCCGGAATCATACAGAAAATCAGATGAAGCATCTAAATATTGGAAAATTATGATTGTGTGAAAATCAACAAAATAACACTTACAGTACTTGAACTACTATAAATGAGGTTTGTTTAGGTTATTTACATCAAATGTACAGCCTAATAAATGTGGTTAAATGTGATTATTTTTAAACTTTTTTTAAAACAATCCAAAGTAAAAAGTCATATTTACCTTAACCAGGCTGTTTTATTTTCCAGAGCAAAACAGAAAAAGTTCTTAAGTCTAACTTTATAATGGGTCAAACAAACAAGACCTTCTAGTGCAAAATCACTCAAATATTGTCACTTTCCTCTGATTGCATCTCTTTTAGTATGCAAAAACATGAAGGAGGAGTTTTCTTTCTTACCTGTGACAGTTGCAACACTGAACACTCCACCACATTAGGAAATAGCTTCAAAGCTGCATGAAGTGCGCACAATGCATAATAAGCTATAAAAACATATGATTGGATGTGGCATAGGAAATATGATATAAAAAACCTAATGTGCAGTGGTGGGCAACGCTAATCCAAAAATTAGTTCCGCTATTTCTAAAGCACTAATTAATTTATTTAGGTCCGCAATTTCAAAAGCACTAATGTCTTATGAAAATTAGGGGAAGCTAATTCTAATCCGCTAATTAAATTCAACAATTGGTAGCAGCAAGTTATGCAATATTTGCACTACACTGCCAACTAGCGGTGCATGAACTGTTATACAGTAAGTTGTTTGAGTTTCAGAGTATTTAGTTTGGTTCTCTTCAACAGGTTTCACAAGGACAAAATGTACCCATTCCAAAGTCTGTTAGCTAAACTGCTGACATATTTGGCTGTTTTTTTTTTCTTCTTTTGTTACTTTTAGTACCACTAGATCGCATGTGTCAAACTCAAGGCCCGTGGGCCAAATCCGGCCTACCATAACCGTTTCTGTGGCTCTCTACACCCTAGAACTTCAAGATAACAGTTGTAAGCATGTTGCTCTCAGGTGATGGGTCCCCATCCCTACACTCCCTGGTCTCTCTGTTAATTGTCTTGCTTATCTCCTCCATTTTGTTGTCCAGGTGTTTGTGATTGTCATGCTGTGTGTTCATGTACCTGTATATAAAGTCAGGGATTTTTTAATTGATAAAGCTCTGTATATGTTGTATAACACAATCATTGTTCCACATTTAATCTATTGTATTGAGGTTTGGGGAAAAGCGTGCAAAACAATTACAAAGCCTGTTTTTATTTTACAAAAGAGAGCTGTAAGAGTAATCACCAGAAAACATTTCAGTCACCCATCAAACACCTTGTTTCTTCAGCTAAATTTATTGAAATTCCAGGAATTGGTAGAATATAGTATTTTATCAGTTATGTATAGGGCTCATAATAACACATTACCTTTAAATATCCAAAGAAATTTAGACAAAGTTATTACAATCTTAAAGGGACAGATATTCATCAAACCACAATTCAGAACCAGCTTAAAGGGACGGTCTACCTCAATTCAGGGAGTTGGATTGTGGAATGTTCTGGAGAGTGATGTTAAAAATGCAAAATCAATTCATTCATTCATTCATTCAACCTTTATTTATACAGGCTAGCCTCGTTGAGTCACGGGGACTCATTTACAAGAGGGACCTGTCTCACTCACACCAAACAACCATCCACTCTCACACTCACACCTAGGGTCAATTTAGAGTCACCAATCAGCCTAACAAGCATGTTTTTTGGTCTGTGGGAGGAAACCGGAGTACCCGGAGGAAACCCACGCATGCACGGGGAGAACATGCAAACTCCACCCAGAAAGGCCCCGGACCGGGATTTGAACCGGCAACCTTCTCGCTGAGAGGCAGCAGCTCTACCAGTTGTGCCACCGTGCTGCCCAATGTATACATTTAAGAAAAAGGTCGAAAAGGACTTGCTCAAAAACTATATATGATGAAGCTTAGTGTGTTTGTGTATTACAGTTAGAAAAATTAAGTAGAGTTATTCATTTTGTGATGTAGTTTGAAGGTTATCATTGGTTGAACAAACTGTGAAATAAATAAGGGGCAGATATAATAAGATTTCATCTTCTTTCTGCTCCTTTCATTTTATCCTACTTGTATTCTTGTATCTGATGAAACTGTTTTGTATTGTTCTTTTAAAATGAATGAATAAACATCAAATCAAATCAAATCAACGGCCCAGTCAGAGTCCAGAACCTGAACCTGAAACCTTCAGAGAGCTGAGCAGAAACCTCAAAGAACTGAAGCAACAATGGAAAGAAGAGTGGGTCAGAACTCCTCCAGAACCAGGAGAGAGACTGATGAAGTCAGAGAACCACAGAGGGTTCTGCTGCTGAAGGAGGTTCTGTTGGGTCAGAGGCACAAGCTGAGGTTAAATTTTAATGATTTTAGAACTTGTTAAAGATCATCCATCCAGCCATCCAGCTAACTGTCTATCCATCCATCCATTCAGCTAAAAGTCTATTCATCCTTGTATCTGATGAAACTGTTTTGTATTGTTCTTTTAAAATGAATGAATGAACATCAAATCAAATCAAAAATAAGTCTGTATCTCTGTGTTTATCATTGTCCTGGCATTGTCTCCTGTTGCCTCTGTCTCCTGAGTTCCTTGTGATTCCCTGAGTATGTAAGTTTGCTGCCCTGCGGACGCCATTTTGAAGAGTCCTAATGGTGAACTACTTTTTTAAATCCAGCAGATTTGACCATTTCGTGAAACTCTCAAGCTCAGAAAAACTTGTGCTATAACGTCAGCTATGAAATATATTTTTTCTCAGCAAAGAAATAATTGTTTTACCGTGTTTTGTTGTAAAATCCTGGCTTCTTTGGCCGTCGCGGACGCCATTTTGAAGAGTGCTAATGTGGCGAAATTCTATTTTTAAATCCAGACGCGTCGCGTAGGCCCTGAGAAACATCCATAAGTTCACCCTCCATGTTAAAAAGTCTTCGTCTGACTCTTCGAAAACAAGCAATAAGGCTCCAGAGTAACACACTGGCTGCTAACTGATAGAGAGAGCACACACCAAGAGACTGAGGGGGACGCTTTTTTGTCACGGACCACATCCGGCGCTGCTCGTAAATACGTTATTTCGTTTTTACTGATAGATAATTAGTTATTAGCGGTACTGCATTTTAAATAAAAATAGCATAAATCCACTTATGAATTATAAAACTTAGTCAATCTGCTGTAAAGCTAACAGATTATTTAGCTACGCTATAAGCGGATTAGCGCAATAGCGCTACCTAGCGGTCGGGGGCCCACCACTGCTAATGTGATAGTTTATGTAAGGTTGGGTTTGATGGTTATCACACAGCAGAGGATGTGAGACAGCAAATGTGTACAAATAAATAAAAACACATTTCTTCCTTCCGGGGCTCCACAGAAAGTCTGAAAGAGTAAAACTGTTACAAGGAACGTTGAAGCACAAACTTAAGGCCTCGTTATACTCACGCTTTGGTCCGCTGGCTGGAGCGCGCGGATTGCGCGCACACTGAGCCGTGCGGCTTCTGTGTTTACAGTGTCGCTGCTGTGTTTATAGTTGACGCACGGCGGCGCATGGCAAAGTGCTGTTCTTTTACGGACCAGCAGGTGGCAGTACCCTCTAAAACCTGTGCATATGTTGCAAGAAAGGGTGTATAAGAAGAAATCTCCCGTAGAAGCAGAACTGTTTGACGTCACACAACAACAAAAAATGGCTTTCCGCTCGCTTGCTGAACTGTTGTCTTTATTAGAGGAGCAAATCATAATAGAACACAAGAAGATATAGTACACAAGAAGATACAGTAGTCATTCATTCATTCAACCTTTATTTAGTCAGGTAAATCTTTTGAACCTCATGGGCTCATTTACGAAAGCGACCTGCTAAAACTAAAGAAGTCAGTGTTTTTATTCAGCAAACCCTGTACAACATATTAATATGTCTACGGTACCATACTTAATTTGATAATATTTGTAATAATTATAGTCCATCCTGTTTTGTGCTTTTCCAGATATGATGGCTAACTCGTCGATCTACAACAATTCTGTGGCTAACCAACAAGTTTTCATTAGCAACTCCTTAGTGTCCACATATTCGTTTTGCCTCACCTCAAGACCAGCCTCAATCATCTTCACCATGTACATCATAGTCCACTTTTCTTTTCACCTCCCTCTCTCTCTGCTCATTGTCCACCATCTTTTTTGTAAATCAAAAAACTGCTCCATCATCTCAGCAGGTATGAGCCACTCCGACTGTTTCAGCTACAACATGGCCACCATGCAATTTGTTGCCCTTGCTGGTTTCAGCCTTGTTTTTTGTGGACTCTATAAGGAAAACCAAACAGAATTAGTACAATTGGGGATTTATGTAAGTGTCTTAACATGGTTTGGAGAGATTTTTTTTCACATCCTGACAAGTTTGGAGCACTACCTGGCTGTTGTTCATCCCATCACCTACCTCAGTCTGAAGAATGATCGAGCGCTCAGATTCAGAAACATTATCACTGGCTGTGTCTGGTTGTTTTGTTTTGTAGGGCTTGATGACAATTGGTGTTTTCAACATAATTAATTTCTGTCTCCTGTTGGTGTCTTTTATAATTGTTTCCTTCTGTAGTGTTTCTGTTTTATGTGTTTTAATTCAATCAGGCCCCCGAAATCAGGGTGGAGTCCGGGAGAGGGTTGACCAATCCAAGCAGAGAGTGTTTCACACCATTGTCATCATACTGGCAGTGCTGCTGTTGAGATTTTTTTGGGGTTTGTTTTGGGCCATACTGGATGAGGTGATGAAAGGTACTGATTGTGTGATAATGACATTTGATGTCTGGGCTAACCTGCCGAGCTCTTTGGCGTTATCTTTCCTTTTTCTATACAGGTCAGGAACATGTGTGTGTTGTAAGAGAAGCATCCAATAAATCAGTGTTGCATTCACATCTCAAAGTCAAAGTCAACTTTATTGTCAGAACTGCAATATGTACAGGACATACACAGGATTGAAATTGTGTTTCTCTCAGTCCCTCGGTGCAACAGTAACCATTTGAACACTAAAACATTGAAACATTTAATAAACATAAGCATAAAATAGTAAAAGTGTAACACTGTCCTGAGTTTTTGCATAGTAGTATAAAAGTATGAAAATTTACACCAACACTAAAACACTAAACATTTAATGAACATAAGCATAAAATGAAATAATAAAAGTGTAATACTGTCCTGAGTTTTTGCATAGTAGTATAAAAAAGTATAAAAAGTATATCTATAAAATAAACTGAAGGTTCTAGCATTGACATTTGCAAAGAGTGGCAAAGCAGCATATGAGTTAATGTACACAGTATATGTATGAGGTAGTTGATGTTGGTATAGAGGCAAAAGTGGCATATGCAGTAAGGCACATTGGGCATCCTTAAATAAGGCTGGTCAGAGAATACTGTATATGTATCAGCAGTGGTGTAGATATAAAAGTAGTGTAAATGTAAACAGTAGTAATAAATGTAAACAGTAGTAATAAATGTAAACAGTAAATGTAAACATTGAATGTAAACAGTAGTATGTAAACAGTGAATGTAAACAGTAGTATGACTATAGGCAGTGATGTAATACAGACATTAGTGCAAATATGAGAAGTAGTGCAAACTGAATGAGCACATGACCGAGAGTTTAGTGAATAACCCGTTTGATGACACAGAGTCTAGTGTTAAAATATTTGTGTTGTGTGGTAATGTGTGAGAAAGTTTTTTTGAAGGCAGTTCAAATGGGAGGCAGAGCAGGCAGAGTGTTTAGCATCCTGACTGCCTGATGAACAGAGCTGTCTCTCAGTCTGCTCATCTGATACTCAAGAAAAGAAGAGAGAGCGAACGATTGACAGAAAGAATGAACGAACGACAGAAAGAGCGAAGGAACGACAGAAAGAGAGAGAGCGAACGAAAGACACAGAGAGAGAGTGAACAAATGAGAGAGAGCGAGAGAAAGAGAGAGCGAGAGAACGAACAACAGAGCGAGAGAAAGAGTGAGAGAGAAAAGGAACGACAGAGAGCGAGGGAAAGAGAGAGAGCGAGAGAACAAATGTAATAATAAAGAACGAAGAGGTCAGTTTGCTGACACCTATATTTTAGAGGTAAATTGAGCAGAGTTTGACTGACACAAATTATCTTCATAATTCACGGGTTCTCATCTTTTTCAGATTAATATTCAATAAATCTATGACTCGGTGATATGTAACTTGACAGGAAACGTTATTTTGTTTGCCCTACCAAAGGTAGAATCATTTAATAACAAATCATAAAATTACACAAAACATATTTACATGATTGGATCGATCAAAATTTCCTATAACTAACTTTTCAGCAGATTTAAACATAGGAACAACAGAACACAAGTTAATGGGTCTTATATTAACTTATTTCTGCGGCACAAACTTACAGTTTTACTTTTAGAAATAAAGTTTAAGGAGAAAGTTTAGGAGGAAGAAAAGGGAGGTTGAAGGGAAATGGTTGAAGTCTTATCTTGAGATATAACCAGAGATGACACCTTCCATCAGACTTTGGCTAATACTCCAGGTACGTTTGTAAACAGCAGACTCATTACATTACGACGACCAGTCTGGTAAAGAGATGGCACCAGCCTTTCCAGCATACTGTACAGAGTCCTTGTAGGCCCAGTACGTCTGAACTGGTTATTTGTTTACTTTTCAATGTCTCCTGTTGTCTGCTTGGATCTTCAGAAAATAGTGACACTTCAATGGTTTGGTTTCAAAATAAATCATTCCAGTAAGGAGATTCATTCACAGCCTGGAGCCGTGACACTCGGATTCATAGCAGCTTGCTGTAACCCTTTTCTGACCAGATGGGGTCTTTGACTCAATGACCCACCGTCCAACAGCTTGGAGAGAAGTCCAATGCATATCAGACCCTCTCAGAGACTCCTTAGTTCCAGGAAAACTGGAACTCTTAACAGGACCTGACGTCAGAGTTTCCTCTCCGTTTCATTGGCTCTTGTGACCAGAGTAGGGAGGAGATTTGTTGACATCAGGTAAACATCAGTTAGAAATGTTTTCATAACAAGAAGCAGACAATTTTGAGAATAGAGACAGAACAGATGGATTTGTTTTCAGAGAAGACAGGAGACAGAACAAGAACTTGTGTTTTTGACTTTTCACTTCGTTCCCAAACACTTCAAACAAATACTAACAGATCATTGTGACTTGTTCTTCAACTTTCACATAGTTCTAAGCACCATCGTACTGCAGAATAAACCAGCATATTAAGAGTGACATCTCATGTTAATAACAGATTATCATAAAATGACAAAAGTTATTACTGTTGATCAATTTTGAATTACCACAAATTAAAAGGAAGTCTTTTCTGATTGATTTGTGTCTCTTAATTCAAAATAAATGTAATAAAATAGTGTCCACTTGTTTCCTTGAGAGCTTCAAGAAAAGTGTAACACTAAGAGTTTCAGATAGATGTGAAAAGGTGTAAACCCAGGTCAGGCATGAGGGCCTGTTCCACTAAAGTCCCCCTTTTTGGAAGTCATATTCTGTCCTTGGGGATGAGTTCCAACACGAAAGGATACCACGGAATGTCTCTGACCTTTATGTAATCCAGCAAGTGGAAAAAAAAAATTATAATCCCATAATGCTTTTGGAAATTCCATACTGTTCATAGGTAATCCCATTGCGGTAAGCTTTTAGTCCTTTGGAAAACTGAGTCTGTTAACCCTTGGAAAACTGAGTTTGTGATCCCTTGGAAAACAATGTCTTATAATCCACAGTGGTAATTCCATAGCGGTAATTCCATAACGATTAGAGTTGTTGATTTCATCAGCAACAATGGTTTTAATCAGCATGTAGAGGGGATCCCTCGAATGACGCAGAGGAGGTGGCCCTTAGATGAAGGTTGAAGACCAACGTTGGAGTTGCAGGTCCCCACATCGAAGGTTGCAGGCTGGTTGGTTTCCAGTCCGTGCCACTCTGGTTCTATGTGTCATGCATTTATGTGGTTTTAGGTGGGCTTATGATTGGGATTTTACATTAAGCCTTACCTATATGCACCTGGTATGTAAGCTATCATGGTTTAGATCAGCTACAGTTACCAATTAAGGGGTGGATCAATGCTGAAAAATGTTGATATAGGGATCTATACCTATAGAAGATTCAGGACGGCTTCTGTAATGAAGGCCTCTTCTTCCAAACTATTCCTCCATTCATAACTTAGCTTAAAGTTAAACTAAAATAGAAAAAGAAAATATAGTTTGGTCTAAATGTCTGTTGTCCTTTTAGACGAACGACGCAAGATTTGGTATTCCCTATAAATTTTTGAAGTCCATGGCGGGACTCATCAAAAATGAATAGATAATCTAGAATAGAATCGATCGAGTATTCTACTTGAACGATTGTGAGATCAGTGTAGATTATAGTACCTTAAGTAGCATTAATCTACAATGATTCTTCAATTATTGAGGTTTTTAACAAAATGAAACTGCATGTTGGCATAGTTAAATCCATTTTAAGTCTTTAACTAACATTAATACAAAACTTCTTTTGGCTGGGAGTGTTCAGAAAACAATACCAAACTTCAATAACACCAAAAGTAGCAATTAAGCAACTAGAAAACAATGTTTCACTGCTTCAACTCACTCTGTCGTCAGATTCCAACTTGCCACACACAAGAAAAACAGATCTTAGCTTTATAACCGATGTCAATTAAATCCTACAGATTTAAACGGTTGTTAAGGTTAGTTTTTGTTGTGGGTTTTAGACTTAGCGTTTCTAAGTTCTAGTTGGAATGGTTTCTTTTCGCAACTCATATAGTTAAACTGTTTAGTTTATTTACTATCTTGTGCTTGGACAACCTTATTTTCCCATGAAGTCTGTGAGTTTGCGAGATCTTTGTCGTTTGTGGGGTTATTGAAATCTTTGTCTTTGTCAAGGGCATGACCTAACATCACCCCCTGTGGTCATGGGGGACCACGCACACAGGTGAGGACGTCCGTCCATGGGCACGAGTTAGGATGCCATTGTTTAATTTAAGCTGTTTGCGCAGCTGAAAGTAGACAGTACACAGGAAACTTTTAGGTGTCGGCCAACGTTTCTTCTTACGCTTACCTCTTTCTGTGTAATTCAGTTGTGTCACAACTGTCGGCGCAGTCGCAGGTGTGTCTGATTGTTCAGACTGCGACGGGTCACTATCGTTGTGGTGCATGTTTTCCCACTTCTTGACTGAAGAGGGGCTCTTTGAGTCTGTAAGAACTATGTCATTTCTGAGTAGTTCTAGACTCAAATGCTCTTGAACCAAGGTTTCATCGAAAGCTTGGCTGATAGCTGAATTNATTAATCTCTTTTGGCTGGGAGTGTTCAGAAAACAATAACAACTTCAATAACCACAAAAGTAGCAACTAAGCAACTAGAAAACAACGTTTCACTACGTCAAACTCGCTCTGTCGTCAGATTCCAACGTGTATCACACAAGAAAAACAGGTCTTAGCTTTATAACCGATGTCAATTAAATCCTGCAGATTTAAACGATTGTTAAGGTTAGTTTTTGTTGTGGGTTTTTAGGCTTAGCGTTTCTAAGTTCTAGTTGGAATGGTTTCTTTTCGCAACTAATGTAGTTTAAACTGTTTAGTTTATTTACTATCGTGTGCTTGGACGACCTTATTTTCCCATGAAGTCTGTGAGTTTGCGAGATCTTTGTCATTTGTGGGGTTATTGAAATCTTTGTCTTTGTCAAGGGCATGAACTAACAACACCCCCCTGGGGTCATGGGGGACCACGCACACAGGTGAGGACGTCCGTCCATGGGCAGTTTATTACAGTGTTTAATCTGGGTTTATTACAGGATTTAATCCAAGTTTATTACAGGGATTAATCTGGGTTTATTACAGGATTTAATCAGAGTTTATTACAGTGTTTAATCTGAGTTTATTACAGGGATTAATCCGGGTTTATTACAGGATTTAATCCGGGATTATTACAGGGTTTAATCAGAGTTTATTACAGGGTTTAATCTGAGTTTATTACAGGATGTGATCCAAATTTATTACAGGGTTTAATCCGAGTTTATTACAGGGATTAATCCGAGTTTATTACAGGTTGTACTCTGGGTTTTATACAGGGTTTGTCTGTGTTCATATCATGGTTTCATCTGGGTTTAATAGAAGATTTAATCTGAGTTTAATACAGTTTTTTTTCTCTCTGTTTAGTAAATATTTATTCTGGGTTCAATTAATGTTTTAAACTGGGTTTATTACAGGATTGAACCCAGGTTTATTGTAGAGTTTAATCAGGGTTTCAATTTGGGTTTAATCCAGGTACAGTATATGGTTTGATCTGGGTTTAATGCAGGTCTACTATAGGATTTAATCTGTGTTCAATTCAGGGTTTAATCTGGGTTCAATATTGGTTGTTACAGGATTATACTAAATAATACATATGTTTATTCTGAGATTATTACAGAGTTTGATCTGGGTTTAATACAGTATTAAACCCAGATCAAACTCTGTAATAATCTCAATCTCAACCAATGTTAAACCCATATTAAACCCTGAATTGAACACAAATGAGCCCAGTATTTGGTTGTTACAGCGTTACTGTATACTAGATATAATCCAAGGATTTTATTACTAGGGATTATTACAGAGTTTAATCTGGGTTTAAAACAGGCTGTCATCTGGGTTTAAAACACGGTTAATTTCTGGTTTAGTAAAGGCTGTAATCAGGTTTGGTTTATTTGTTATATGTAAATCATCACAAGTTCAGCAATCTAATAATATCCAGAGGACGAGAAAAACCGTCTCGACTTGCCAAACGAACCCAGCAAATATCAAAGCATGCAACAAAAATACAGAAACAAGGCATCATAAGTGAAAAAGAAATAAATCTACAGCAGCATGGTCCTGTTGGCTTAGTGGTTCTGATGACAGTGAGGTTCTCTTAGCAGCATGGTCCAGTTAGCACAACATGGTCCAGTTAGCAGAACATGGTCCAGTTAGCACAACATGGTCCAGTTAGCACAACATGGTCCAGTTAGTACAACATGGTCCAGTTAGCACATCATGATCCAGTTAGCACAACATGGTCCAGTTAGCACAACATGGTCCAGTTAGCACATCATGATCCAGTTAGCACAACGTGGTCCAGTTAGCACAACGTGGTCCAGTTAGCACAACATGGTCCAGTTAGCACAACATGATCCAGTTAGCACAACATGATCCAGTTAGCACAATATGGTCCAGTTAGCACATCATGATCCAGTTCGCACAACATGGTTCAGTTAGCACAACATGGTCCAGTTAGCACAACATGGTCCAGTTAGCACAACATGATCCAGTTAGCACAACGTGATCCAGTTAGCACAACGTGGTCCAGTTAGCACAACGTGGTCCAGTTAGCACAACATGGTCCAGTTAGTACAATTTGGTCCAGTTAGCACAACACGATCCAGTTAGCACAACATGGTCCAGTTAGCACAACATGGTCCAGTTAGCACAACATGGTCCAGTTAGCACAACATGGTCCAGTTAGCACATCATGATCCAGTTAGCACAACATGGTCCAGTTAGCACATCATGATCCAGTTAGCACAACATGATCCAGTTAGCACAACGTGGTCCAGTTAGCACAACGTGGTTAGTTAGCACAACATGGTCCAGTTAGCACAATGTGGTCCAGTTAGCACAACACGATCCAGTTAGCACAACATGGTCCAGTTAGCACAACATGGTCCAGTTAGCACAACATGGTCCAGTTAGCACAACATGGTCCAGTTAGCACATCATGATCCAGTTAGCACAACATGGTCCAGTTAACACATCATGATCCAGTTAGCACAACATGATCCAGTTAGCACAACGTAGTCCAGTTAGCACAACGTGGTCAGTTAGCACAACATGGTCCAGTTAGCACAATGTGGTCCAGTTAGCACAACACGATCCAGTTAGCACAACATGGTCCAGTTAGCACAACATGATCCAGTTAGCACATGATACAGTTAGCACAACATGGTCCAGTTAGCACAACATGATCCAGTTAGCCACAATGGTCCAGTTAGCACAACATGGTCCAGTTAGCACAACATGGTCCAGTTAGCACAACATGGTCCAGTTAGCACAACATGGTCCAGTTAGCACAACATGGTCCAGTTTGCACAACATGATACAGTTAGCATAGCATGGTCCAGTTAGCACAACATAGTCCAGTTAGCACAACATGATCCAGTTAAAACATCATTGTCCAGTTAGCACAACATGGTCCAGTTAGCACAACATGGTCCAGTTAGCACAACATGGTCCAGTTAGCACAACATAATCTGTACAATGTGGTCCAGTTAGCACAACATTTTCCAGTTAAGACAACATTGTCCAGTTAGCACAATGTGGTCCAGTTCGCACAACATGATCCAGTTAGCACAACGTGGTCCAGTTAGCACAACATGGTCCAGTTAGCACAACATGATCCAGTTAGCACAACATGATCCAGTTAGCACAACATGGTCCAGTTAGCACAACATGGTCCAGTTAGCACAACATTGTCCAGTTAGCACAACATAATCTGCACAATGTGGTCCAGTTAGCACAACATGTTCCAGTTAACACAACATTGTCCAGTTAGCACAACGTGGTCCAGTTAGCACAACATGATCCAGTTAGCACAACATGGTCCAGTTAGCACAACATGATCCAGTTAGCACAACATGATCCAGTTAGCACAACATTGTCCAGTTAGCACAACATGGTCCCGTTAGCACAACGTGATCCAGTTTGCACAACATGATCCAGTTAGCACAACATGGTCCAGTTAGCACAACATGGTCCAGTTAGCACAACATGATCCAGTTAGCACAGCATGGTCCAGTTAGCATAACATGGTCCAGTTAGCACAACATGATCCAGTTAGCACAACATGGTCCAGTTAGCACAACATGGTCCAGTTAGCACAACATGGTCCAGTTAGCACAACATGATCTGCACAATGTGGTCCAGTTAGCACAACATGATCCAGTTAAGACATCATTGTCCAGTTAGCACAACGTGGTCCAGTTAGCACAACATGGTCCAGTTAGCACAACGTGGTCCAGTTAGCACAACATGGTCCAGTTAGAACAACATGATCCAGTTAACACAACATTGTCCAGTTAGCACAACATGATCCAGTTAGCACAACATGGTCCAGTTAACACAACATTGTCCAGTTAGCACATCATGATCCAGTTAGCACAACATGGTCCAGTTAGCACAACATGGTCCAGTTAGCACAACATGATCTGCACAATGTGGTCCAGTTAGCACAACATGATCCAGTTAAGACATCATTGTCCAGTTAGCACAACGTGGTCCAGTTAGCACAGCATGGTCCAGTTAGCACAACTTGGTCCATTTAGCACAACATGGTCCACTTAGCACAACTTGGTCCGGTTAGCAACATGGTTCTGTTAGTGGCATGGTCTTGTTAGCAGGTGCCATCAGCAACAGATGAGGGGCGGCCGTGGTGTAGTGGTAATGGCAGTCGTCTCCCGATCGGAAAGTTGGCGGTTCGACTCCCGGGACCCGCACCATGTGTCGTTGTGTCCTTGGGCAAGACACTTAACCCTGAGTTGCTCCCGGTAGGACTGGAAAGCACCTTGCATGGTAGTCTGCCGCCACCGGTTTATGAATGTGTGTAGCATTCAATATATGTGTAGCACTTTGAGATTTTCAGTAATGAAAAGTGCGTTATAAATTGAATTAATTATTATTATTATTATTATTATAACAAGGACCGCAGCAGCTGCCTCCCAGACGGCCCTCAAGAACCGGGTCCGGCAGACAGCATCCAGAGTTTCCCAGCAGAACCCAACGGGTCCATAGAGTTGGGTCCATGTAGGCAGATGGAGGGTCTTGTTAGCAGGTCTTGTCATCAGTCTGGGTTTATCTGTGTTTAAGAAAGGCTGCATGGCTTTAATACAGCGTTCATTTTAGGTTTAATGCAGGCTGTAATCTGGGTTTATTTAAGTGTTTAATCTGGGTTCATTACAGGGTTTAATCTGGAGTCAAATTACTGATTCAGTAAGTGATTGATTTATGAGTTCTTTTTAATCTGAATCTAATTCTCAGACTTTTATCTGATCAAAATACAAGTCTATTGTTTCTGATCAATGTTTGTTTGTTTGTTTGTTTTAAGGAGGATGGAGGGAGACAAGGAGATGACCGATGAGAAGGAGGAAGAAGAGGAGGCGGAGCTTTGTGGTCACATGGCTGTGGCGTCCTTTGTGGACGAACTTCCCATCATGCACTGGGGGGACCTGAGCGAGCGGATCGCTGAGCTGGAGAAACAGGAGGAGGAGAGGAAGGAGGAGGTAAATGTCAGGTTTGGTTCTGTGGGCTGAGGTGGACTATGTTTCCCACAATGCTCTGCGTTTTCTCCTCCTTTAACTCCGCGTCAGATTCAATCAATCAATCACCTTTATTTAACCAGGTAGAGCCCGTTGAGATCGAGATCTCTTTTACAAGGGTGACCTGGTCAAGTGGTCAGCAGCACACGTCACAAAAAATTGACCAAAAAACTGTCTTCCTGCAGAGAGGGACGGGGGACAGTCAGAGGACAATGTGTATGGACGTCTGGGATGAAGAGGAGGAGGACATCAGGAAGTGTCGAGTCGCTGTCTTCACATCACGGTACCAGAAATATTAAAGGTTCTGAGGGAGACGACTGGTGACACCTGGTGGCCGAGTTTAGACATGACAGACAGACGGAGTAGAAAATAGAAAAAAATCAGTTTGAAACTGTTGAAAAAAATCTTACTTGATGTTTCTATTTATAAAATGTTTTGCAGACTTCAGTCTTCTGAACCTTTCAGATGACCCGAAGGTCGCGGGTTCGCGCCCCGGCCACTACCCAGCTTGGGGTGTCTATGAGTGCACACCTATTTCTCTAGCTCCCCGGGCGCTTTCGGGCTGCTCACTGCACCACCTGGTAGGTGGTTGGGTTAAATGCAGAGACGAATTTCGTCTGTGTATGGGAAACATACGCAGATGACAGGAATAGACATTATTAGGCCCGAAGCAGCGAAGCGCTGCAAGGACCTATTGTAATTGTAGTGTTTATTATTATTATTTTTTTTATTTTTCTTCCCCCCAAAGAAGTGGCCTTTTGGAGGCTTTATCATATACGAAAACTCACCAAATTTGGCGGACTCGTCAGGACTGGTGAAAAATTACGTATTTTGGGGGCGTGGCAAAAATCGCCACAGAAACGGCTCAAGAGCGCCCCCTAGAAATTTTCAAAATACCCTCCGCATTGACCTTAGTTTGACGTAGAATCATGAAATTTGGTACACTTGTCCAACTCACCAAGATGCACAGAAAACCCTCTTGCACCAACGCTGTACGATAAATGGTAAGGCGGCCATTTTGGAACGATGACCAAATTTTCACCCCTTTTTGGCCGTTTACAGCCTCCGCATTTGAACGAACTCCTCCTATGAATTTCGCTCGATTTGGTTCAAACTTGGCCAGTTTCTTCATAAGGCACGGGGGAACAAACGATATCAAAATTGTGCGTTTTCATGAATGCTGAAGGGGCGGGGCCAGACGTCAAAGTTGGACATCTCGCCATGAAAAACGAAACGCTTACAGCTCTTACACGAAAAAAGTCTAATACATCAAACCTTCAGTTATTGACCCACATCCGGTCCCCCGCAAAACTGTATGGTCAAATCATGACATCACTTAAGCCACGCCCCCTGACAACAGGAAGTGTAAAGTTTTACGTTGAACGGTCCATATCGGACCCCTGTTACCTAATCAGCGTGGCATTGTGTCCAGTGACCGAAGACATGTTGGTGTAACAAGCATTCCAATACTGTTCGTTTTTGGTGGAGCATGTGGGCGTGGCGACGTGGCGAAGTAAGACATAACGCCATCACCATACGTTTGGTTCTAAAATCCACAGATTTGATCCGAGGAGTACCAAAATCAGTATGATCGATCATTGCCCACCCCTTGAACAGGTGTTTATGCTAATTAGCAAATCGCTACAGAAACGGCTCAAGAGCGCCCCCTAGAAATATTCAAAATACCCTCTGCATTGACCTTAGTTTGACGTAGAATCATGAAATTTGGTACACTTGTCCAACTCACCAAGATGCACAGAAAACCCTCTGGCACCAATGTTGTACGATAAATGGTAAGGCGGCCATTTTGGAACGATGACCAAATTTTCACCCCTTTTTGGCCGTTTACAGCCTCTGCATTTCAACGAACTCCTCCTAGGGATTTCGCTCGATTTGATTCAAACTTGGCCAGTTTCTTTATAAGGCACGGGGGAACAAATATTTTCAAAACTGTGCGTTTTCATGCATGATGAAGGGGCGGGGCCAGACCTCAAAGTTGGACATCTCGCCATGAAAAACGAAACGCTTATAGCTCTTACACGAAAACTGTCTAATACATCAAACCTTCAGTGATTGACCCACATCCGGTCCCCTGCAAAACTGTATGGTCAAATCATGACATCACTTAAGCCACGCCCCCTGACAACAGGAAGTGTAAAGTTTTACGTTGAACGGTCCATATGGGATCCCTGTTACCTAATCAGCGTGACATTGTATCCAGTCACCGAAGACATGTTGGTGTAACAAGCTTTCCAGCACTGTTCGTTTTGGGTGGAGCAAGTGGGCGTGGTGACGTGGCGAAGTAAGACGTAACGCCGTCACAATACGTTTGGTTCTAAACTCCACAGATTTGATCTGAGGAGTACCAAAATCATTATGATCGATCATTACCCACCCCTTGAACAGGTGTTTATGCTAATTAGCAAATAGCCTCCATAGCGCCCCCTAGATTATTCAAACTGTTGTATCTCAGTGATACATCATCCGATCTGAACCAGATTTATTGTGCATCATCAGTGAGCCCTTGTGGACACATTGATATGGTGGGCTAACATTTGACTCAAGTGCGCCCCCTACATTATTTCTATAGTTATATCTCAGTGATACATCATCCGATCTGAACCAGATTTATTGTGCATCATCAGTGAGCCCTTGTGGACACATTGATATGGTGGGCTAACATTTGACTCAAGTGCGCCCCCTACATTACTTCTATAGTTATATCTCAGTGATACATCATCCGATCTGAACCAGATTTATTGTGCATCATCAGTGAGACCTTGTGGACACATTGATATTGTGGTTCAACATATGACTCCAGAGCGCCCCCTAGATTATTCAAACTGTTATATCTCAGTGAGACATCATCCGATCTGAACCAGATTTATTGTTCATCATCAGTGAGCCCTTGTGGACACATTGATATTGTGGTTTAACATTTGACTCAAGTGCGCCCCCTACATTATTTCTATGGTTATATCTCAGTGATACATCATCCGATCTGAACCAGATTTATTGTGATTCATCAGTGAACACTTCTACACACATTGATAATGTTATGTAAATTTTTACTCCATAGCGCCCCCT
Source organism: Garcialebias charrua (assembly GCA_038048925.1). Taxonomy (NCBI): domain Eukaryota; kingdom Metazoa; phylum Chordata; class Actinopteri; order Cyprinodontiformes; family Rivulidae; genus Garcialebias; species Garcialebias charrua. The sequence goes on along the minus strand of JBBPBX010051097.1, from coordinate 113 downwards.
ATATTATTACTACAGTTATATCTTAGTGATACATTATCCGATCTGCACAATATTTATTATGCTTTATCAGTGAACACTTCGACACACATTGATAATGTTATGTAAATTTTTAC